>WYDE02234605.1:0-14482 GCA_009867175.2 Adela reaumurella
TGGTGTCATTGGCTGTGTCCGATCTTCTTTTGAAGTTTTGGGCTCAGCCACCCATGCTAGTTGTCTATAAAAAAAAGTAAAGGAATCCAAAAATCCATAAATTTTATATCACATAAAAACATATTGACTGAGTTGTAAATCGGCGTCGGTATTCGGGATTCCCAGGATGGATGAACTATCAACATAAATAATTAAGTTTTTACGGAACTCTCAGAGCTCGAGTCCTTTTCGCACTTGCTTGTTTATTTTTTATATTTAGTCATCCGCCAAAAACGGACACTATTATGGAAGCAATTCTGTCCGACTGTGGACGTTGTAGTGACAGGCAACCGAGACGCGAACGGCCAAACGACCAACACCAACATGACCCCAGACCTTTCTATTACTAAAGTCAGACCTTTCATTATCGACACATTCCACATATCTTTCTGCTTTGGATTCTATACAGCGCCGCGCCATCCGCCTAATTGGTGATCTCAAGCTCACGGAGCGGAGGGACTCGAATAATTGCGCCACAGGCGAACAATCTGCTTCCTTAGTCTTTTTTATAGGTACGACCATCGTCGATGCTCCGATGAACTGGCTTCCCTAATCCCTGCTGCCCCGATCCATATCCGCCACACGCGCCGGACTCGCTCGGAACACCCATATGTTGACATCCAACTTCTGAGAACGCATCACTTTTCGAAATTGTTCCTATGTCGTAAGGCAAAAATAAAGAACAGGCTTCACTGGAAGTTAGTGTGAGTGTGTTCTCAAAAGGCGTGTTAGTACATTGGACAACGACCTTTTACCTTGCACGGCGCCTCTCTGAGCGTGATTTCGTGAGGAGTGGTGTTCTTGGCTGTGTCTGATCTTATTTTGAAATTTTAAGCACTACTATTTTATTACTACTTACTAATACTACTTCCTTATTACTGTGTTATTTTATTACTTTAAACGAAAAAAACTTATATACCTATATTTTATAGTAACTACGAAATAGAACTATTTTACCTTTCGCAGCTACAAAAATAAATCGTCAGAGGGTTTTAACGAAATACTCGAGTGTTTTGTTTCTATTTTCAATCGACGTCGTCGGCGTCAAACAAGGCTAGTTGAAAATCAACGCCACTTTTTTCACCTGGGACTGAGCTGTTTCACCGTAATAGAGTATAAAAATACAGTAGTAAAACTAGATACCTGCTGTAATATGTACTCGTACATAAATATATTTTTTTAAGGAGACTGTCACGGGAGGCTACACACCTAATGCACAAGTTGTTTTTTGGTACCAGTGATGTCAGACTAAACACCTTGGTGAATTGGAGAGATGCTATGTCGGCGCTTCTCGTTCAGCCGGCTACACTGAACTGGACGGAAAACACGAACTATGTTTCATAACTGCTTTGACCGATCTTCATTCAGTGCGGTGGTACCAACCTAACCCTACCACCATGTAAGGGACAAGGAAGGGACCTACAATTTAACGTAGAGTCCGAACCAGGACCAGAAGCAACGGTCAATCGGTCACCCATTAAATACCTGATCGCGCTCGGCAGTGCTTAACTTCTGTAACCGAATACCGAATATCGCAACCACTGAGCCTCCGACCGTCGCTGATAAAATAAAATAAAATAAATTACAATTACATAAATTATTCAACGAAAAATCTTGTGACATGAACTGATTACTTTTTATGGGAACTGATTACTTTACATAATACGCGTCATATTAACTCAGTGTTTTTTGGCCTGACGGAGCCTTTCGAATATTTACAGCGGCTACGAATATCATATCACCTTCATATCGTTTTTTTATTGTAACCGACACGGATGACTACATCACCTAATGAACCAATTTTCTGGAACCAATGATGTCAGCCTAAACACCTTGGTGACTTATGTATGTAGGTGCCATATCAGCGCTTCCCTCAATTCCAGCCGGCTACATTGAACTGGACGGAAAACACGAACTCGAAGCTTTGTCTATTGACCACACTCTTGTTGTTGTAAAATGTATCCTTGTTCTATGCAAACATTAAATTTTTTTTTATCTTTTCTTCTGCGTGAAATTGGTATGGAAAGTCTTCCCATTTTGAAAATTAAAAAAAAATCAACCTTTGTTACACCACATAGTTTATATAGAAAATTCTCACATTTAAAAAAAAACCTGTGATCCATAAACAAAGAATCTTTGAAATGTCAGTATAATTAAATACGGTAGACCAAGCACTGTTTCAAGATAATACAAAAAGGCTGTTTCGGAACTCCTCAGATCCAGATGACTTCATATTTTTATTGCCATTCTCTCGATTGCACAAAAAATGGGTAATTATATTTAACAATGTCCAAATTTTAATTATTTTTTAAAATAAAAACTAAACATTTTTAATTTTTTTTTAGATGTATAAAACTCCATGAAATAATACATTTTTGGAACACGTTCAATGCTTTAAATTTGCACAAATTCACTTCGAAATATTGTTGATCGGGAATATAGTATTTATATACCGGGCAACAGCATTCTCTCATCATAGTGATAGAACATGCAAATAATCACACTATATTCTCGTCTCTTTACTGTAAACCTTTACAATATATTTCTTATTCATTCATACAGAACAGATGTTATAGGGATGGTGTGTTATTGAATTATTGGAAAATTATGAAGAAATACGGCAATTTTATTACTGAATAGACATAAGTAAAATTGTGCAGTGTTGAAAGAGCGATGAAAACATAGTGTGTTGCTTTTGAAACATGTGCAAACTGAAAAAAAAACATAAAGTAAAAAAAAATGTTTCGACAATCGATTATATTTTTAAATTGGGCCATTACTTCTTCATGATAAATAAATATAGACTTTTCTGTTTAGCAGAAGGCGGACTTATTGCCGGAGTCAATCTCTTCCAGTCAACCTTGATGAGGTCATCTGGATCTGATATACCCCAAATTCGGCCTTCTTGTACTACTATTGAACTGTTTATCTTAAAAGGAATTTATTATTATTATTTTTTTATACCACTAACACCTTGAAGCTGATGCATGCATTTTAAATTTTTCTTTTTTTTCCGGAGTGCACTTTTTGATATTATGTACTAATACTAGTATGTGTGTATTCTGTAGTGTATTCTGTATATGTATAGCTGTTCAAGAATGTGTGCGAGCGCGGCAAGTGGGGAGAACGCCTGATGGCGGGGCACGGCGCATGGCGCGAGCGACGCGCGGACGCGGCCTTCCTCCAGTACGCAGCCATGGCGGAGACAGGCTACGAGGTTGCGCAGACCAACGCCGCTTACTTGCTAGACAAGGGTAATCGTCTATTGTGATATAGCTGTTCAAGAATGTGTGGTGTGTGTGTAAGCTGTGATAGAGCTGGGCAATTTTGATTTGTCGATAGTCATGTTATATTTACATATAATAAAAAAACTATACAGACCCTAATCGACCGTGTAACCTTTTGAGGGTCCCGTTCCCAAATTGTGCCAATGGGACCCTATTACTAAGGCTAAGCTGTCTGTCCGTCTGTCCGTCCGTCTGTCACAGGGCTATATCTTTTAAACCGTAATAGTTACACCAGTAATAAAAATAAAATAAAGTTAAAAATCAAAAAATCCATACAAAAAAACGTGTTTTACTCGGCGTTTTTTGTTCGATCTTAATAATGGCAAAAAAATAATTTTCACAGAGTGTATATTACCTACTATGACGGCTATTAAAACAAATAACACCTATCCTGTTTACGGAACCCATCGACTTAAATTGAGGACTTGTCCGAGACGCACTTGGCCTTTTTTTTATAATGTGTGTCTTCGATAAAGATAATTTAAATTGTTAATATTATTTTAATTGATGAAAAAATGAATGTTTAAATTTTCTATTTATGGAAAAGTGACTTGCTTTATTTATAAGTGCATATCTCAAACATTAGTGGACAGATTTCAATGTCTCTCTACTGTAAACAGTTGACATATCAAAAACGTATAAGTCGTTTCTACTACCGCAGATTTTTACGTGAATTAGATGTCTCTTTTGATGTCTTTTGATGACCACGAGTTCAAGACCAACAAATACTGTCCTCTACTTGACCAAATAATTCGGAGGGGTTACAGAACAGAACTTTACGCCGTAGAGGTTAGTGCCAGAGGTCTGTCGGCTAAATCGATCTACAATCTTTTCAAGAAACTCGGGCTGACAAGACCATTGGTGAGCTCTTATATGGAAAGAGTTCGAAGGGGTCTCTCGCAGCCTTGACCACGTATGGATAGGGGCGTGGGGGGAGTCACTGAGCTCAGATAGTGCACGTACGAGTAACGGGTCAGACTCGCTGATGAAGACCGAATAGCCGGCCGAAACGTCGAGTCGACTGATAAGCACGCACGGTGGCCACCAAACTGACTCGGTGACTTCCTCCCTGTCTTCAATGGGCACAGAAATGCTCTTGGTGAAGCCATTGCAAGCTGAGTTTATTTCTCTCTCTAATAACTGGACAAGTGTGAGTAGGACTCACCCTGAGGGTTCCGCCCAAACTTAATTATGTATGCAGATAGTTCATCCATTCATTACTTTCATGCAGAGTAAATATTGGGTATGGCATAGCATCACGCTGTGTGTGATGCTATGCCATACATCAATATGTGTGTGGCATATCGATGTATGGCATAGCATCACACACATGTGATGTTATGCTAACACACCACGCTGTGTGTGTTTTCCAGTGGTGTATACAGAGAAAACGCATCTCCACATGCCACGATCCTGACACACCTCTGTCGCTTCTTGCACTCTCACAATGTTTATCACACATGCTCGTTGGTTACGGCACTGCGCACTTGTCCATTTTTGAGCACATTCTCGATCTGTTCTAGGTGCGTGCGCCTAGGACGACCCTTCTCGACTCTTTCACTCACATTTGGTTTAAAAATTGCTATCGCTAGTCTTCTATCATCCAATGTTCAAACATGACCGAACCACCGAAGCATCCCTTTCTCAATCCTTGTCACTATATCTTCTTAAAGACCACAATGCTCTCGCACTACACAATTTTTCCATCTATCTTTCATTGTGACTCCACACATACTGCTCAACATGCGCATTTCCACAGCATGCTTCGTCTGCCATACCCAACTTTCACTCCCGTACATCAATGTAGGGGCCAGCACTCCACCATGGATAGTCAAATGTGCACTATTGGACATACTTTGGCTGTTCATAATTGCGTGCAAGGCTAAATTCACTTGATTTCCGGCTTTCACTCTCTTTTCCACATCTCCTTCACATTTTCCATCCCGTGTGAACATATTCTCCAGATATGCAAATTCGTTCACTTGCTCCAGCCTCTCATCCCCAATCATTTGACATTGCATTCGGACATCATTTTATTCCTCTCCAGTACCATTACTTTCGTTTTGTTTACATTCTCTTTCATTCCTTTCCTTTCATATGATTCCACCATAATATTAACCATGTCCTGAAAACACGTCCACCGATGAAGCAAGGACACTTGATCGTTCATCTTAGTCTCTATTTCATTCTTAGACCACAATCATACTCTTTTAGATCAGCCGAGCAGCTGTCCATGAATAGATTGTACAGGCAAGGTGACGCGTGTTATACGTTATTATATCGCAGGTGAGGTGAGCCTGTTTGGAGAGACGGACGAGGTGTTTGTGCGCGCGCTAGTGTACTGGGGCCGCGCGGCCGCACAGGGCTACTCCGCCGCCAGGGTCAAGCTGGGCGACTATCACTACTACGGCATGGGCACCAAGATTGACTACGAGGCAGCCGCCTCACACTACAGGTAGGCGTTCACACGCACTAACTCCACCGTGACAAGAGGGGAAAGCTTCAAAAGTGTCACTGAAGACATTCTGCAGAATATGTATAGGGAAGGTACCCATACATATTATATAAGGTACCACATGACCGACTTTAGGCTACCTTTGGACCCCACTCCCTCCTGTGCCTACGGTGTATCTTGACTAAGTGTCGCGTGTACATTTTTTTTTTAACTTTATTTTGTAATTGCACGTGACAGTGGTGAACACCTCCCCTCTCCCTGTGACCCCACGTGGTATTTTTACGAACCCCTTCCCCCAAATCGGACACGTGGTATGGGAACATTCCCATAGGTAGAGAGAGGGGGGAAGAGGGCGGGACTGACGGTTCTCCGTGTCCTAGCCATCTCTGAAGAGTGCTTGCCGCAAGCCGAAATGTGATGCATACTGGAGACCTACAGCGCGGCCGCTCGATTGATGCCCTCCTCTACTGCCAATGGGCCCGGAAATGATCGGTGTTGCCATTGCAAGCTGAGTTCGACACCCTCCCAGTACTGGGAGTCTGTAAAGAGACACTAAAACCGGTTAGCACCTACACTTATGACAACCAGACACATCTTCAACAGACTAATGAGAAGATAGTAAATAGTCGGCTGGTTGGCAAGAGCTGGACGAACAAGGCAGTAACTCGAATATGAGAGTTTTAAAACTTACGAGGTTGCAAAAAAAGCTTTTAAACAATAGAAGCCTAGTTTTTTCTAATAAAGACCACCTTGCAGAGTTGCGTCGGAACAGCAGCGCAACGCGCAAGCTACTTTCAACCTGGGCTACATGCACGAGCGAGGTCTGGGGCTCGCGCGCGACGTGCACCTCGCCAAGAGATGCTACGACCTGGCGGCCGACATCGCTCCGGAGGCGCGCATACCCGTCGCGCTTGCTCTCCTCAAACTAAATGTTGTGCTCGGGCTTGACTCCATCAGAGATGTAAGTCAAGTTATATTATTGTCTTTATTTTCTTCTTCTTTATTTTTTTGCTCCAGCTGCGCTTCTTTTTTTTTTTATGGAAACTGACACGGATGGCTACATCACCTTATGCATCAGTTCTTCTGGTACCCGTGATGTCAGCCTAAACACCTTGATGAGTTATGTGGGTGGTGCCACGTCAGCACTTCCCTCAATTCCAGCCGGCTACACTGAACTGGACGGAAAACACGAACTATGTTTCATAGCCGCTTCTTCCTACCTTCATTCAGTGCGGTGGTACCAACCCGGGCGGGTTTAACCCTACGTAAGGAGAGCGAAGGGACCTACAGTTTAACGTGGAGTCCGAACCACGACCAGCGTCAACGGTCAAGCGGATCATTGGGCTGACGAGCAGGATTTTAATTTAGCATAATAAAGACGGTCGTGCGGTCTGCGTGTAGCACGGACTATTTACCCTAAGGACCCGACACCGGAACGCTTCCCGTACTAGTCAGTTCAACCGCGAGGTATGTAGTTCAAATACGACTATCTCTCGCTCTCGCTCGAGCGCGCAACCCCGGCAACATCTCCTGCAGGGTGACGAGTTGTGCCGTTATCACGTGCCCAAACAATACAAAAACGTCAGGAGTTACTAAAGATGGCATATCCTTCCATAGATAAGTATTTTAATATGTACTTCTATGTTCCGCGCGCTTAGCAAATTTTTGGCGAGCCCGGTTCCCATATTTACCTAAATACAGCGGCGCGCGTCGCGTCCATATAAGGTAAATAGTCAGTGGCGTGTAGTCTTCATCGGTGCGTGCGGTATCTTGAAGCTTTTTTTATTTAATTTACCACTGAACACTTTATTGAGAATTTAGTAAGTGTTTCACAGTCTCAGGCGCACGCATCTAACGTTTGAAACTACAAAATTAAATGCATTTTCGTTCTGCGTCGCCGGCGTCCCGTACGGCCTAACGGGCTTGCCGTCAAATTCATTTAGCAAGTCGGAAACTAAAAGCTTTCTGCGCAGGCAGCGCTGTTACCTCGCGTAGAGCTTTGTTTGAATCAGGCGGCGCGTGTCATATACCGTTCCCTGCACGCAAGTGCAAACCGCCGCTCAGATAGGCTTAAATGGTGTTGGTCCTTGTTCGTAATAGCATAGAGGACAACACTCTCGTGCGTGCTGTGTTCTCGTATTAGCGGACAAACGTGCTGTGATGCTGGTATAATACCTAGTCGTAAGAGGCTGCAACTAGCAAGGGGCCTAAAACAACTTGTCTCAGTCGTTTATTCATTCATTTTTTTATATTTTTTGATTTTTATTATTTCTTTAGTTTACTCTTTTCGTTCTCTCTACCTTCCTTTTGTTAATCATATCTATATTTAGTTTTTTCTTAGTCATGGCTTTATACTTATTCTAGTGATCATATTAATATAATTCACATTTATCTATTGAATGCGAAGTGTTCAACTACCCTTCTGGCTACTCTTAATGTTCTTCCTTATGGGTGGGTGGGAAGAGATTGCGATCTGGCAATACACCCACCTATTGGGTGAAATAGTTCTGTACATAGATTGGTAGTAATAATTATTGTAATGTTTAAATAGTTTTTAGTCTATAATTTAGCCAATAAGTTTATAATTTGTACCATGTATGCACCTATGATATCCTTATTTACCAATAAACAGTTTTTTATTATTATTATTTATTTATTCTTTATACTAGGATTGCAGAGTAGGTAGCCTAGTTGGTAAGCGCACGATTAAGTTCCGCCCTCAGTAAGGGTGTTTTTAAAAAGAGTTTATTTAATTTAACACGATTTATTATGATACACGTTATAACAGTAAAGCTCAGAAGACAGTTGACAAATCCGCCGCCGGCAGCGCGGCTCTGTTTTATATTCAATATTTTAATGCAGACTTGCATTTCTCACGGCTGCTGGTCATCGCCGCTGCACGGATCACCTTATATGGTCACAATTATGAATGTTGACATCATAAAGAGTAGATTGAAGGGTTGGCAGGAACCGTAACTCACGCCTCTTACTCGAGAGGCCGTTGGTTCGATACCTGATTAGCGCACCAGATTTTAAAATATCGGTTAAAATTTGTGTGCAAAATTACAATGCGCCCCCCGGTGAAGGAAAACACCGCGAGGAAAACCTATACACTAACAATACGAATGTGTTGTAGTGTATAAAAGGTCGACTGGAAGAGATTGCCTCCGGCAATAAGCCCGCCTTCTGCTAAACAGAAAAGTGTATATTTATTTATTTATTTATTAACTTATTTTTCGTAGACGCTTCGAACGACCTTCATTCAGTGCGGTGGTACCAAACCGGGTGGGTTTAACCCTACCATCATGTAAGGAGAGGGAAGGGACCCACAGTTTAACGTGGAATCCGAACCACGACCAGCGTCAACGGTCAAGCGGTCACCCATCCTAGACTTGACCGCTCTCGGCAGTGATTAACTTCGGTAATCGAATACCGAATACCGGTGTTTAAGTTGATTAACGTGCCGGCAGCTATAGTCAGCTGTTGCTTTGTTTATGAAGTTTTCGTGGGCTCCTCCGGTGCTCCACGGGCCTGCTTGTCAGACAGTGCCAGCAGGTTGCCATGACACAGCGGCATAAATAACATCATCAAACGTTCTTTCGCTTCATTAGTAAATGTTCCGTCTGCGCTGGAGCCAACGGGCGTGATCCACACCGATGGAAACAGACATGACTGACGGCATGATTCTGGTGCCGTGGAGGCGTGGAACCGGGGAGGGCGCTTGTGTGGGACGCCACTTGCATCGACTCCACAGTCCACACCACACCCACGTTCTTCAGTGGGTCGATTACAAGGTTATGCGTGTATCGTATACGTATAGTGTAAAAGTTCTACGCACGGGTTTTGTATTGAAGCAGATTATTTGGCAACGTGATCGCCATAGAGGCGCTGTGCGTTTTCCATATAAAACCTTGCGTAAAACGACGCTTACACTAACGTATACGCTACACGCATCAACATGTAATCGACTCACTGATCTGCTGGAGCTGCTGGAGCCACTGCGAACAAAACAGCTGTCTGAATTTCAACATTTCGCTTTAGCTTGATACCTTTGTCGACAGAAAAAAGCTTCCTCAGATATACTGGAAAAGCTTTTGGTATAAATAAATAATAAATTATTGATTGTAAATAAGAGATAATAATAATAATAATAAATAAGTTTTATAACATGTTGAAAACTTCTGTTCATGGTGACGGAGACGTCTGTACGCTCTGTTCGAAACGTCGGAAAAATCAAATAAATTCGCCGCGAGAAGATTCTGAAGTTATTATCAAAAAGTTGTTTAACGACCACTTGTTAATCGGAACACTTGGCAACGGGGCTCCACTCCAGCTGATCTATATGACATTTCTTTTTTATAGGTTATTGAGTTTAGTAGTTTTATTTTTAAGTATTTTAATTTCTTATAAATATCTATTATGTACATTTTGCATTTGAAACGAAATTTTTATTTAGACTTTAATTTCGTATTATTTTTCTGTGTTAACGATACAGACATTCGTGAATTTACATAGGTAAATAAAATTTACATAGGTGTATAAAATTTACATAGGTGTATAAAAAAGGTACTTTTTATGGTCTCGCTGACGTGAAGCGAGCGGCGCAACCCTCGGAAGAGTTCACGGCGTTCAACTCTTTTGTTCCGACCAAAATATTCTGTCGTAAACTGAACTCCTCCGGTTATATTAAAGTCGTATTTACTTATCATTATCATCAGCGTTTAGCCGTCCACTGCTGGACATAGGCTTCTCCATATTTTTTTTTTCCCAACATTCCCGGCACTCGACAACCCAAATCCATCGTTTGCCCGCAAGGTACCTGATTTCGTAGTCCCACCTGGCGGGTGGTCTTCCCACACTTCGCTTTCCTGTCCAAGGACGCCCATGTAGGACGCGTGCGTGAACTCAAACGGCCGTCATCTCTGCGCCTCACGTAAAGTGCTTTAAATATTAAACTATTTAATTATTATTTATTATTATAACCTTATACTACTTATACTATTATATATTATTATAAAAATTAATTAAAATAAGTAAATATTGAAAACACTTTTGTTTTTTTTTTCCATTTTGTGCGTGAATATTTTTAATTTACATTGTGTAATATTATTATGCAACTGTGAACTGTGAAGAACTGCAATAAGAATTTCATACATAATCGACAGTGTTGAAGGCACTACTGAAATCTAATAGAACTAAAAGAGTAAGTTGCCGCTCGTCATCAGTTATTTTGATAAGAGCAGAAGTGGTAATGTGGGATGGACGAAATCCAGATTGGAAAGGGCTGAGAAGGAAATTTACGGTTACGAAGTTGGAAATGAACTGCAGGACTTTGGACAAGAAAGAAAATAAGAAAATATGTATAAGTGGAAAGTGACGATCGCGTTCGGTAACTTTGTTCCGTTTCGCCCTATCTTATCGACATCACCGCTTGATCGATGACGCTGCCCGTGGTTCGGATTCCACGTAAAACTGTAGTCCCTTCCCTCTTCTTACATGTGGTAGGGTTTAAACCGCCCGGGTTGGTTGGTACCACCACACTAAATGAAGGTCGGTTGAAGCAGCTATATATAACAAATAGTTCCGTGTTTTGCGCTCAGTTGAGTGTAGTAGATTCGATTAGGGGAAAGCATTAAAATGGCACCTACCTAACTCACCAAGGTGTACTAAGCTGACATCACTGATACATTGGGGTGATGGAGCCATCCAGGTAACTTCAGGTAAGTACCCATAAAAAAAATCAACCATTATAAAATTACGGTGTCGTCAAAGTAGAGTATCATATAAACGATCATCAAGTATGAAATCCTGTGCAAAAAGATGCAAAATGCATAGAGCAGTGGCTTCGAAATCCCGTACATACTTTAGTAAATAAATAAAATTTAATTTATTAAGTATTTACTTATTAAGTAAGTATTAAGTACATAACAAAGTAATATTACTTACTCAAGATGCATTAATAGTTACGAGGTGACTATAAAATTACCATAGAAATAATATTTACAGCGCTAATAAAGAAATTGTTGGTAAATATGTTGTGAAGTATGTACGCTACAAGCTGTGTCAGTATGTCACTAAATAAACACGGTCCGTATTCCGCGTTCGTGACGAATGCAGCGCTGTCATGTGACATCATTCTCACAGATGATTCATTGCTATTGTTAAGGATGGATGGGTGGATCGTCGAAGGTTCCAACTGTCCCAAGGGGTGAAACGAATTCTAAAACGCATTAATAAGGAAATGCATCGACTCAGAGGAATGAAACGTAGTAGGAATCGTCTAGAGATCCATTATGTGTTCCGTCTAGTGTACCCTAACTAAACATTTCCATTATTTGTATTTAAGATGGTGGCCGTGGTTTCGGGATTATTGTCAAAGAGATAAACTTAATCCTTATTGATGAGTCTGATGATTGGGTACATATTTCAGTTAAGAATTTAGATGCGAGGTTTCCTGCCTACTTAGTGGAGAACATATTCCTTTACAGACATTTTATTTGCTCCACTTCTGGATACAGGCATCTCTAATTGACATGATATGAGAGGAGTTAGTCATACGCAAGGTGATCAACAGTCTTGGAAGTGGGTTTCTTCACGAAGTTTTCCTTCACCGGAGTGTCAGCACCAGCAGCCATTTTAGAATTTTAGCACAAATTCTAAAGTAATAAATATTGTGCTTCCGTAATAATACGATGCCATAAATAAATATATAAACGTGTGCGTCGTCGGGCTGCACCTCTGCGTTGGCCTGGCGTGCGCCACATGTCGCGCTTCTCACAAAAAAAAATTGATTTGTCCTCAATATTTGGATTTTTTTTGCACTTTCGTTGATAGTCAAGTTTTGAACTTCAATCGGAAGTTCACCAGGTCAAAAGTGATTGAACCCGTTCATTGGGTACGCAGAATTCGTACCGCTATGATAAATGGACGGCCGGACGTAGTAAAACAGTGATAAATGATAAACGGTTCGATCAATTAACTACGAATCCGAAATGAAATGAGAGCAACCATCGCGACTGCAGGCGGAGACTGTTCAAAATGTAAAAGCAATATCGCTTTGAAAGTTGATCCACTTTCACTCCGATCTGGCAAATAATTGCAAGCCCAAACTGTAAGTGAATAATATGGTTCGGAGCAAGACCATGCGCTTGAGGCTTGAGTTAGGGTTGCCAGATGACAATTTGAAAATGGAAGGCTAATGGGTTTAAAAAGGAGTATTTTCTTAAAAAAAGAAGGAGTTTAACAAATAATCTAGATTATTTTCATAAGATACTTTACTTACATGTGCCGTCTATCACTTATACAAAAGTAAAAGTCGTAGATATCGAGCAATTCCGAGATGTTTTTATAAATATGTAGGACTGGGTATCATATCCAGTCTCTTCATTAGGGAGTGGCTCAAAAGGAGGACATACAGTAGATACGGTAGGGAGGATAGGAGGACGAATTATAGAAAAGGAGGACATGTCCTCCTTTAGGATACCATCTGGCAACCCTACTCGAGGCAAGGGAGCGTGGGTCGTAGAGATCTGACAGGTTGACAATCGAACGAATGGCGTTCACGGCTTGATAGATGCATTTCGATATTGCAATTGTAACTTATGTTATTACTTGTGGTTATTGAACGATGGAGCAGAACATAAAAATAAAGTAAAAAAGCATATAACTCGAATTTTTTTTTTAAATATTTTTGACTTCTTTGTTTTTTCTGTCCACTAGAATTTATTATTACAAACAATCTCATAGTGGAAATCAGTAACCTTTTGCGTAAGTAAAATGTCCACTGGCGTAAGGTAAGGACCATAATGTGAAGTAAAACATCAGCTAGCTAATGGCGCGACTTTGGAAAACAGCGTAATGTCTTAAAGATCAATACGAATAGTTCAATACTACAAGGTGTAAATTGTAGCAATATTTAGTAAATAGCAAAACTATTCATATAGTACAGTGCATCTCTACTACTAGCGCCATCTGTGGATAAACTTATAATAAATTACAGTTCGTCCTATATGTGACGTAGTCCTATACACACGAACACATGTGTTAGTTTTGTTTAATTATTTCAGTTCGAGCGATGAACTATAATTAAAATAAAGTGCCGAGTTATTGATAACAATATATTATATTATTATATTTTATAACCTCATGTCCCCATTATTCATTCTTCTTAAGATAAATCTTGGCGGGATTTCCAGCACTTGTTTCCTTTTATATGGATAAGAAAGGAAATATAAAACTTTTGTTTGTCAGGGTTTTTTTCATGGCATGGTGATTCACTTGTTATTGCATTTAATTTTGTGAGACCACTCTTAGGTAGAGGTAGGTAAGTATTCGTAAGTATACATTTTTCCAGTCGGATGTTGAATTTATTTCTTAGGTGCCTTCTAAGAAGGAAATCCACCTTTACCTAATCCAGTTTACCTGTAACATTTACACATAATACACGACACTGACAAAGTCCAGTATTGACGGACAAGTAAATAACGTAAAAAAATGCACAAAAACTAAATTAATGTTCACCATTTAGCTTAAGTTTAATAAAATGTATGTTAAATATAGGGCAATGTAAGTTGAATTTAAAATGTAATGTTTTGTGTACTTTGTAAATTGTAAATTGTAATTAAATATGTACCGTGTGGGGCCGGTACTTAAAAGAATGACCCCACTGCATCTCTTCCCATGCATGTCGTAAAAGGCGACT
>WYDE02234715.1:0-14482 GCA_009867175.2 Adela reaumurella
CATAATCACGCCGCGTTCAAAATACGGGCCCTCGGGCCCGAATTCTGAACGGGTTACAATCTGTGAGCGACGACGGGAGATGCGTTTTTATGTATAGACTTTTTCGGGCGAGACGAAGTAACTTCATACATAAAAACGTGTCGCCTATCTTCACGCCGCGTTCAGTATCCATGCCCAGGGCCCGTATTTCGAACGCGGCGTGACGATGGGCGATGCGTTTTTATATATGAAGTTACTTCGTCTCGCCCGCAAAAGTCCATATATAAAATCGCATCGCCCATAGTCGTGCACAGATTATTACGAATTCAGAATTCGGGCCCTGAATATTGTAATGTTTCGCAATGCTACAACATTATATATATTATTGAAATATTAAAATGACGTGTGTATGACAAAGAAGTTAAATTGTATTGGAAAATGTTGTAATTTAGAAAAAATAAAAAAAAAAACCAGGACAGACGTACGTCGCTGCAAGATTGTTCCACGTCATAACCTAATGTTATAATATCGATGATAGAGACCCGCCCGTGCCAAGCGCGCGCTACGGCAGTGACATATTTGGACTTTACAAACATTTTACGAAAGTACATGAAAACCTTTTGAATTCTCTCTTATATAAAAATGAGCCATCATTCGCGGTAGCTTACATAATAAATGGGTAATATTGTGCGTCTACTGAGCGAGCACGCGCGCAAGATTAGCGAAGACCGAAGAGTCAATGACCCGCTCTCGCAGGCTGCTGAGGCGCGGGCGGAGGCTGTGGCGGCGGCGCGTAACTCGGAAGCGACACGGCGCGGCGCGAGCGAGTAGGCCGCGATACCGTTCTCCATACCCGCTACTCCTCGGAGGGTGACGCAGCCTTCGCTCTCCCGCCGACCCCGCCCGGCGTCCTAGAGTTTATACAAAGGTCAAAAGGTCATCCGAGGTTTCGTGTCCTGGGCTCCTTCCTCGCACATAGATACACACGATATATATGTGATACACGCGTAAGTACGATGACCTGCGGATCTTCGACCTCTTCCCGATGTTTCCAGAGCCTAGTGGTCGCAGTCTCCATGGATGCTGGACTGATTCGTGACAAGTAGGTGCCATCATTATCTTATTACTTTTAACGTACGCGAACATTAAGAAAGACTTGCTGAATACCGACTGAAGTACCGCTTGTAAAAGAAAATATGCAAAACAAAATATCAACGCGCAAGGACTTCCTCCTTCCTCCAAATTACATGAGGGGTGAAAACCGCGGATGGCTCCGCGGGCGAAAGTTCATTATTTGTCTGACAGACCGATTGACGACCTTACATCAACAGCAGAACCACTTATACTACTGTTTAGAAATGCGGGGACCTGAGATGCACTGTAACCCAACAGTAGAACCACTTATTTATATATTAGCGAGTATTACCCAACGCTGACTCGCACTGCATGTGACAGTACTCAGGACTATCTCCAACGGTATAAGCGAAGTGGACCATACAGCATACAGAGAGAGTACAGAGATAGCCGATGCAGATTCGGCGAGTTGCGGAACGTGCGTGTCTGCCAATGCCCACGTCAGACCAGCCTCGTCAGCCTCAACAAGAGCGGCGCCACGAGGCGTCCTCGTGTGACGCGGCGTTGTGGTGATGCGTGTTAGCCTTGTCGCTGCCTAACGGGGGCGTTGTTGTATGTTTCAGAAGGGGTTGCGGGGAGGTGAGGCGGGGGAGGGCGCTCCCGGTGGGACTGTCGCTGCTGGTGCTGTCGCTCTCTCTGCTGCCCTCGACCGCCTCCAGTGAGTATTCCTGTATTACTGTCGGGTTCCTACGCACAGCGATGCCAGAAAGCTATAGTGAAATCCTTGTAGACCACAGCACAAAAAGTGCTATATCCTGGTACGTTACACAAAATCGAAGATACTCAATGGAAAATTAGATAAGACTCTTCCATTTAATGTCAAGGTTTTCTCTATTACGCCTTCATACGTGCGATTATGCATAACTGCACAGTCCGGGTCCAGGTAAAGATTCTAAAAATTTAATTTGTTGAATACCTGTTTATCTGAACATGTAGAATTTGAAATTTTTACGTATCAAGTACCATGGCACTTAATCTTGGTATAGTACGGATGACTGAAAACTGGTACAAGTACCAAGAAAATGGCACGTCTGGCATCGTTACCTATGACAGTGAGCCCGATGACTTCCGCTCCCCCATGCCGCCCGTGGATGTAGCTCGAGCCTAACTACCGGAAACACATCACGGCTGTGAGTGAGGAGACCTCACCTCGATATCGACCAATCGAGCTGGTCGCCCTTAGCATTAACTCATTGAACGCTTTCGATTGTTTGAAATCACGGTGGGGTCTCTTCACTCACTGCTGTGATGTTTTCCCCGTAGAGCCGCAGCGTCAGTGTTATTTATTCAAGTATAGAAGAGGAATAAGAATAAGAAGCATTTACTTCACATCATGTTGTCATGATCGATCACCGGTCGGAAGCGTTAATGCATTCGCATTGGCAATTCAATGCCTGCATCCTATTTATCGGTGTGTCAGATTGGCTGAACGGGCCAGAGCACGCCTCTCAAGCGGGAGGTGCGGCTTCGATACCCACTGGGAGCACAATATTTATAACTTTAGAATTTGTGCTAAATGGCCGCTGACACTCCGGTGAAGGAAAACATCGCGAGGAAACCAACTTCCAAGCCGGTTGTTTATCGTGGAAGTGTATGGCTAATACATAGAATGGGGCGAATAAAACGGCTGCAAAAGAAAAGAAGAAGATACAATAACACGGTGAATGATTAACTTGTGGCTAAACTGCAAAATTACTTCGTTAGTGAAACGAGGGCGTTACAACAACAAACGGCGCGGTCATTTAGTGATTAACCCGAATTAGCTAAGCATGAACAGTGTTGCCATAATCTGCGGGCCTAATAACCGTGAAGCTAGCACGCGTTTGTTTTACACATTCCACCTTTTGACATAGGTCGTAGTTTGGTTCGATACGTCTTGGTTCTTTTTATTTAGAGCCAAAAACGGTGCGTATCAAGAGCCACGTAACCCTCGGTTGGCCTTTGACTCCATTCAACGACGTACATTTCGTCTTACAGGCGACCCCACCCTCACCAAGCACCTTCAGTCATTGAAACATTTGTTGACTCCCTGAGCCTCTTTTATCGAACCAGCCAAACTCGTTTTACTCTCACGGAGCACCCCTTTGTTGATGGATACCTTGCTCATGAAAATTTCACGCTATTTTAAATCATCTTTATGCCGTACTGCAAATTATGGAACGGGCTTCCGGCGAACGTCTTTCCCTACGCCTATAATCGACACATATTCAGATAGCGTGTTAATAAGCTTCGCACAACAACCCTTGCTGCTGGTATGGCGCTACTGAGGTGAAATTAGCTGCATCGAAGCATGCGCTTCGGCCACCCTGATACTGCTGCCCACACCGGTGTTGCTATGCTTCCTGACCACACTCTTTAAGACGACAAGGTTAGGGAAATAGAAAGCTATCTTTGTTTTCACATTGTAGACTTTCACAAGAAACCTTTTCGTTTGGAATTTCGGTACGCCGAAAGTAGCATGACTCCTCCGTTGGCTCGATCGGTGGTAGAAATGAGAAGCGGGATCATTCCTCTTCTCCTTTCAACGGTGGAGTAAGTTGCACTTGTGTTAGATTTTTTACGATTCAGTCGTTGACGATTTACTTAAAATTATTATATTGTGAATTAACGCTGCAGTTGATGAACCGGATAAATTAACTTTGAAAAATAACTGTTCAACGTGAGGTCCGAAGCGGGACTCGAACCCGCGTCCTTGAGTATAGCCCTCAATGCTCTAAGCAACTTAGAGGCCACTAACAATCAAATTTTGTCCTGATCTAAATAAAGTCGCCATAGTAATTTCCTTTACTACCAAAAGAATTAATGCGAAATTGTTGCCCTTACTTTACCTATTCTGTTAGATCTGTGTTTAAAAATTCGTTATTGTTTAGGTAATTTCTCGAAAATTACCTTAACGTAGGCTAGGTAAGCATCATCAAGGTAAATTAAGGTGGACTTGTGCAGATTTGAATAAAAATATCGAACATGTCAGAAAAATATCTTCACTGCGTAACGTGGTACAGCCAAAGCCAGCTTGAGGTAGGTACATGTATATAGGGCTGCCACATCTCCGGGTTTGACCCGGAGTCTTCGGGTTTGAATGGTGCATATCCGGGCTACGGGTATAACATCGATATCTCCGGGTAAAGCTGGAGCCAAGCAAAAGACGACTGACTTTATGACGTGTCACGAGATCAATAAATCGAAACGAACAAATTCAAATTCAAATTCTTTATTAATCATGATAATTTGAACAAAATATATTAATTATACATAAGTATCCTACACTAGATTCATATCTGTCTTGCAGGAATACTTGTTTAAACGAGTCATAAGTATACAAAATGCTCTCAAATTTATTTTAACAATTATAATAATTACTGATACCTACATATTCTTATTAATTAAAAATATCTTACTTTATTAGATAATTATAAATTAAGATGTCTACAACCATGTCACTCCAGTCTCCATCTATGTCAATATAACAAAAAGATCCTCCGTGCTTTTATAGTCCAGACTATTAAAAATAAATCATAACTTCGCACAATCACATTTTTCAACATTGTCAGCTGATATACTATAGGTTCAGTTATTTAAAATTACAAACTTCACAAAACTGCCAAATAAAGTTTTATTTTTTTTCTATCCCCATATCCATATAAGTTATGCTTTTGTAAGACGTGTTTTTTTTTCTTTAATGGGGATTTAGTGAATAAAAATAGCATTTTTTTCGGAATCTCTGGGTCTACTCTTTTTGAAAGGTGGCAGCCCTAGGCACATGGCTCATTTTAAGCCATTGATAATTCGCAAGCCTCTATGTCATAGCAATTGCATCAATAAACTCCCAAGTGCACGGCTCATCAGATATCCTGATCCACTCGGCAGATGATGAATCGAATCACATAATCTTCGGACTCTCAGGAGTCTGTGATCGTGCGCTAGACCCCGGGAGTCAACCGTTCGTCCGTCCGTCAAACCTCGCGTCAAACCCTTTCTGGGATCTTGATGAAATGTTGAATATTGCATTGGTCAATGTGGAAAAACTTCTTTTTTTTAACTTAATAAAAATTTTAAAATTATGAAATTAATACTATCATAAAGTATGTTAACTAATAATTAATTATTTAATTGTATTAAAGTTTTTTAACATGTTTTTATATGTTTATTTAACAAAAACTCGCATTTACAATATTTGGACCGGTTGACATTGTAGCCTATTGGATGTCATCTTGTTTTAATTTTATGTAAGTAATGATCATCAATCAAAACGTAATGTAAAAGGAAAAAAATAATACTAATGTTTTTTCAAGTTTTTTTAATCTTCACTGCAAATAATATGCTAATAGAAAACACATGTATTAAACAAAAAAAAATTCATTTGTAAATCTCAGAAGTAGTTTCTCGTGTCGTCTACGTTAAGTATGATCTTAACGGCGACAACATACGGTCGATGTAGACTACTTCGAACGCTGAGTGAGCGTTAAGAAGATCCAGATGAATGCGGCAACAAATTGAAGAGAGAACGTCACGGTCCGGGTGGCGAAGTTGGTACCGCAGTGGCAGCTAAGCCCAAAGGTCCCGGGTTCAAACCCCGGCTCGGACGTTTTCTTTATTTGTTTTCCGTATTTTTCTGGTTAAGATTCTCATATTACACAATCGAAAAATATTTTCAATGCATTATACGTAGGTAGTTTTACTAATAATAAAAGGTATTTTGTAATGTGGGTGTTTGAGGGTTTTCTTGTATATGTTCATGATATAAGTGAACTCTCCTTTAATTAATTTTCAATCACAGTATGTGGTTTTAAATCACGTCCAACCCTTTTTGGGATCGTGATGAAATGTTGAATATTGCAGAGTTCAATTTTACAAAAATTACTTATCGTTATACAATAGATTAATTAGATGATCGCGATATGAATGACTCAGAACAACAAATTAACAACAGATGATCGAACAGCCCTACTACCGGCGTAATATCAATCGAGTGAGTGCAGAGGTTTCAACCAATCGTAAGCGTTAACGCAATCGATACAGCCAGCCTGATTGGTTGAAATCGTATTATTGGTTACTCGTTACATTACCGTATCGTATATTGGTTGAATCTCTTCACTCGCTCATGTGATGTTAGCACGGTAGACGCCTAGGAGTATTATTTTCAATAATCTATGAACTTTTCAAGTCTAAATTCTTGACTCGTTTCCAGACTAAATTACATTCACACATCACCTATGTATGCTAACGTGGTCCGTCATAATATAACAATATAATATAAATATATATATTATAGGTACATGTATATTATATAATATAAAATATTATATTTAAATGTATGTATCCTTAAAGATTAAAGACGTGGGTGCATGCCCCACCAAATATTTAAAAATAATCCTTATTACAGTACAATTATAACTACTTTCTAATAAGTTCTTAATCTCTTTTCACCACTACAAAAATGAGAATTCGTTTAGCTTCAATTCTAAATCGATGTTGTTATGAAATTAGCTCACCCATATAAGTAATCTGAATTAACATCCTACTATGTTTGAGTCCTACGTAACGTTTAGCCCAGCCTTTGACAGTTTCAATAAATTCATTCTCCGCCTAGATCTTTGAAAACAGTCTACCGCACATCACTCCCTTTCCCACCCTCTCAACCATCGATTAAACGCCAAACTAGCCGTGGCATAGCTCGTTCTGCCTCTCTGCCCGCCCGCCCTGTAGCCGCCCGCCCACGCTGTCACACGCACTCGCCCTGGCTGCGTGAGTGATTAAAGGTGAGCGCTATTCGACCGGTCGAGTAGCGAGTAATTACGAGCAAGTCGATTGAGTGCCTGATTTTTTGGGCAATTTAGTCTTTCTGAGCGTTTCTTGTATCCGAATCATGAATCATGAACCTACTCATACAATCGTGAATAGAGCCAGCATAGAACTGGTGGGAAAAACGTGACATAGACTTTAAAGATTTCAAGTATTATAAGTGAAGAAGTACGACAAATCGGCAACTTTGGCCCGTCCGTCATTACGGTAATTTATTCACGCATTACTAGCGTTCTTCTCATGATACTGGCAGAACACGAAAAAATCTCTATATTAATATGGCGACCACGATGCCAAAACATCATTCTGGCATACCAAAGATTATTTAGCTAAACCCATTAATGGATCGGATTTGCTGCCACCTGGTGGTGCTTAAGGTCCCCAGGGAGGCTGAATGCAAAAATTGAGTGAGATGGAACCACGGGAACAGCTCGGACAAACGGCCTTAAGAAGAAGCGGACGGACGGATGAACGTATTGCATGCATAATTCTATATGACCCACAATTTTTATATTGTGAAGTAACGCTGCAGTCGATGCACCAGATGAATTAACTTAGAAAAATACAAAGAAAATAACTGTTCAAATTATTGCCGGAAGCGGGACTCGAACCCGCGTCCTTGAGTATAGGTACCCCTCAATGCTCTAACCAACTGGTCTATCCGGACTACACATCACTTTACGAAATTCGTCTTCATAATATTCTTCGTTTAAGCACCTGGTAGTTCCGCTTCGGCCTGCTAGATAGCGTTCTTAACATTTTAGTGATCTCCTCGCTTTGAGCATGTACTGCATAGCTAGCATTTACATCTAACAATAAATAAATAAATTGCTATGTAATAACATTTCACTTGTATTTGTAAACAGAAGCCGATACAGCAATTTATATCACTAACTCAAAAATTACGAACTAGCAAACAAATTTTCATCCCCTATTTAATCCCCTTTTGGGATGAATTTTCTTATCGCTTTATTAGTGCTCACATACGACACGAAAGGAACCCCAGTGCAAAATTGCGTGATTCTAAACCCAGTGATTTTGGCTGTGCCTTGTCTGTCAGTGAGTTATGAATTTCCTTTACAGTTTTATGAAGTAGATTGTTTACGAGCTGCGCCTGAGGTTCGACAGCCCGCGCAGCCACATATTTGCACACAGCCCTGGCCACCGATTACGCAGAGTGATTGTTTATATTCTAAAGCTACCTTGTATAGGGTCACAATGTATCAGTTAAAACCGTATTTAAATCAATAACGTGGTTCTCAAGTTATAAGCGATCATACTTGATATATGACGTACGTTACCTCGCCAACCGGCCGCCCTGCCGTTGTAACTTCGCTTTGAGTAAATTATTACTTCAAACATTGTCAAGAATTTTTTGTTAGCAAACATTCTAAAAAAAAATACATATATCAGAAAAATCGGAAGAATCAGGACAACTAATCAAAGTAAACACGTCCGTATAAAAAAATATGTGTAAGTATATATATATCCTAATAAATAAAGCAGAAAATCTGTAACTATGTACATGTAACTAAGTAGGTATTCGCCGTCTCGATTGTGCGTTCGATTATAACTCGAGAATGACTCAATCAATTCATATAAGGTTTCCAATAACGTATTCCGTAATAATCAAGGATGGTTATAAAATATGTACCATCGCGGTATTCCTTTGGGGGTCAGAGCAGGGGGCAACGTGGGTCCGTGTGCTTTAAAACCGAAGTATTGTTTGTCTATATGCCCACTAAATTAAGTTCAGGTACACACGAAGACTTAAAAAATTAAATGAAATCCTAAAAAAAAAGTAAGAAATTCGCAAAGGTATGTACATAAGATGGTATAAGGTATGTACATAAGACGGCAAAGGTATATCATAAGAAATAAATATGGACAATCCGTGGGATTTCGTAAGGAACCTCCCAAAACAATTATCGAATAAAACGAATAAAATAAAATTAAACTGCGTTATAACTCACGACTTTTTTTAGCAAATCCCATTATCACTACAAAAATTTCATCTTGAATTACGTATTATTCTATTCGTCATTTTCGCGTAATATTAAAGCCACAAACAAAAAGCCGACCCCTGCTGTACCCAACTTTTCTGCTGACTTTTGGCTCTCGAAGGATTTCTGGGAAAGAGCGCCGGTAGAAAAAAATATATTCAACGTGGAAAACTCTGAAATTTATCCCGTTTCAATTCGGCCACTTGACTGAAATACAAGCCTAATGGGCGCCTGAAACTGGGATGGAAACCGCGAACCCTCGAATGGGATAAGCAGCTGACCTTTGTAATCGCAAGAAGTGAATTAGTAACTTAGATATGTGCGTTAGTTACTTATGCTAGATGTACGTGTATACAGTTATGTACTAAAGTTTTGTTCAGAAATAATTGGCCGATCGAAGCGAAGCTACTTACTTGCCTGGGGTCATAAATATCTGTCTGTTTGTTTGTCTGTCCTCACTACTCCTCCGATTCAGCAGATCGGGCTGAAATTTTGTAGGTCCATTCTTTATTTCAATAGCTAGCCATAGATGAAATTTTAAATTCGTAGAAGTACTGACTTCGTGGGTTTTTTTTTTACGACCACTTTTGTTTATGTTAGTTCATTCTATGTATATGTAATGTAAAGTATACTACATTTTGAAGGTTTGTATTTTATTTTGTTTAGAGTTTATTTGTATTTTAAATGACCGAACAAATATATTAAGCGAATGTGAAAGGAAGGGTCGAACCGGGAATATCATGAGCGAATAGGTAACCTTTTACAGAATGGACAAGTTCGCAGTACCCGTAACCGACGAGCATGCATGAAGCGATGTATGGCAGTGGATGAAGCAAATGATGTATATCAGGAACGTGACACATTTCGATGTATTGTTTCTGCCTACCCCTCCGGGGGAAGAGGTATTATGGAGTGTATGTGTTTGTTTTTAGTAAAGTTTATTTTTAGGTTAATTTATGTATAATAAATTTTAAGATAAAACAGAAAAACCTACATACTAACTTAGTTATAAAACACATAAATGTCAATAGCTCGTTATAAACCAATTTTGAAATTCCTAGAAGAACTGGCAAGTAACTTCAAGCCAAGGTATTTGAAAAAAACCACGCGGGGATGTGGCGGACGCGGACCTGACGCACTTCTACCTTGAGTTCAGTTAAGTAAGTATTAGCATTACAGTGTTTTATGAGCAATGCATTTAATTATTTATCATTAGTTATATCCGCGGCTCCGCTCATATAAATTCGAATCTTGTGTATGAAGACGAGTACCTGACCGCGCCCTCCGCATACCAACCAAACCCCCCCATCTCCACCACATCTCGTAACCCACCGAGATCCACATCAAGGAAAGAGCTCTCGGCATAGATTTCATTTGGCCACATTTTGTTGTGCTATTGTTATGAAATTTGTCAAGTGCAAATTCAGCAAGACATTAATAAATAATACCATGAAATTCGTGATAAAATAAGCAGTGTATGAGTTATTTTAAGCGAACGCAAATGGGAAATGGGAATATTTTCTTTAGCCATTTCATTCGCCCCACTGCTGGGTACAGGCCTCTCTCATTTACATTATATGAGAGTATTTTAGTCATACACTTCCACGGTGACCAACCGGCTTGGAAATGGGTTTCCTCACGTTGTTTTCCTTCACCGGAGTGTAAGCGGCCATTTCGCACAAATTCTACAGTAAACTTTGTGCTCTCAGTGGGTATCGAACCTGCGCCTCCCGCTTGAGAGGCGTGCATTTGCCCACTCGGTCAATCTCACACACATACCTGTAAAAGAATTTTAATGGTATAAATAAAAAAGAACGAATTCTGCGTAGATCTTTTTCATTGTATCATTCAAATTCTTTTTTTTTCTGGTTTATCGATCCTGCAGCGTTACTTAATAAAATTAAAATAAAAAGTTTATGTTTTCTAAAATTAAGGTCTTCCATCTCATCAAGTGATTCTAGTAATCTAACATTAACCGCGTCACTTCTGTAGGAAAAAAGTGAAGGGTGTCCAGATTAAAGTTTCTTCGTACGCAGCGTTGTCATTAGGCCCTGAATAAGGTTGTATCGTTGCCGCTGCGTAATAAGTCATGTCGGGTCCGGATCCGGTCGGGGGTGGAGCTTTCGCGGGTGGAGCTTTAGGGGGCGGAGCGGGGGTGGAGCGGGGGTGGATGGAACGGACATTAAGGCCATTATCGCCCCGCAGCCCTGGAAGGTATCTGGAGATGTGTGTAATGTACACGACTGGACGAGTCAATCCCTGCAGCGTTGCAGAGATTGTGTGTCCCATAAATTTTGCTTTCATACGCCGAGGTCAAACGCTTTTTCTTATTATGAGGCATTGTGTTTATTTTGTTTATTTAGCCTGAATAATATATTATTATTTCCACTGAATAAACGGCTTTTCTTATTAGCGTCTTAGTCCCTACACTTATGTACGGCTGTGAATCTTGTGTATAGCAGAACCGACTAGAAAGTGAATAAATTCAGTTGAAATGCGATGATTGAGAAAAATGTTTAGAGTGTCTTTAAGTGAATAATAACTATCTAAGAGAAGAATGTGGATTGAAAGAAGACATAGTGACGAGGATAGAAAAAGGTATGCTTTGGTGGTTTGAAAACATGGAGAGAATGGATGACAAACAAATATATTAAGCGAATATGGAAAGAATTAAATCAAATCAAACCAAATATATGTATTTGCACTCAAATACATGAAGTACATGATATACAAATCGGTAGCACATAACCCCTATAAAGGTGTTCTCTACCTGTGTACCGTTGGGAATTAAGACTGTTGACTAAAGGTTGACTGGCAGAAATACTCTTTAGGGTTAAGTCCGCCTTTGCACTTCCTTGTCTTCTTTTATCCTGTTTTCTATGTGTAATTTTCTTGTGTGCAATAAAGTGTTCACATATATTAATAGAATGCCTTCAGTGGTCAAACAAACAAACAGAAAAGAAGAAAATTTATCTTAACTTATCTAAACTAAAAAAAATATTTAAGTTAATATGAATGAATTTAAATAACAGAAGAAACAAAAATAAAAGCAAAATATTGCCTACACACGTATACCCAATATAAAATTAATACAATAAACTACAAGAAGAAGACTACAAGAAAGTTGCCGCCCTTGGCAAACATACCATCACTAATAGGTAACCATATGCGGAATTCGCAGCACCCTTAACAGATGGACGTGCAGATCCTTCCAGGACCTGCAGTTTGGAGCACGAGTGCTCCAACGGTTGAAATCCAACTTTAAAAGTGCATACACCTATTTATCATGCAATACATTTTACTGTGAGTTACGGACGGGTAGCTTACCACTGAATCGAGTATACTAATACATTTTTACGGCTTCAGAATGGACCTTAAGCTGTGGATGCAAGCAGTTAACAGTCGCAACCGAATCGAAAATTTGCGCTCAACCACTTCCTGCCAAAAGCTTTCGAATTCCGAGCCTTGCGCTTCCGATGCATGTTTTTATATGATACAATGCTATTTTCCTACGCTCGTATTACAGCAACATAAATATGACACTTTTCTAAACGGAGAAAGCGCGCCGATCTCTCAAATTTATTTCTTGCTACTAAGGCTTACTGCAGTACCATATTATTCAGTATTTAGTCACAACACATTGTTTAAAATTTAATATTGTAATAATTTTAAATGTAATAACTTTAAGTAAATATGTTAAACATGCCCCGATGGTGTTTCAAATGTGAGCAAAGTCACATAAATATTAAATTAAAAAAAATTGGCACGAAATAGTACATTGTTACCCTCGGGGTGAAAGTAACTTATGTAGTCCCGAGACGGTTAGTTCGGTCCCGGATAGTTAGTACTTTAAATAAGCGGAAAAGTAGAAGCATAAAACGTCAACTTTAACGGTCCCATAACTACAAGGTTTATGCCTTAAAAAATATTTTTATGTGGGCTGGATTTTCCAGGCAAACCAAGGTAGTGTAGATGGTGTAAAGGAATAACTTGTGGAGTAATTTAATGCCGTACCTACTGTACCATAAACATGAAAAGTGGTCAAGTACTTTAGGAGATATTTAAATTTTCTCATATCGACAAGAAAGAACATGGGCAAATGCCCAAATGGATCCACAATGGCGGGGCTTAAGTGCTTAGAGCTAATTTGGGCGAGACCGGACTACGGGAAATACTAGGACTAGAGGATTCTAATACGACCTGCATGCATCATTCTCTATGGCCGGTCCCCAAACTACGGACGGGCCAAAATCCATATTTAATTAATAAGTATATACATACAGAGCTGCGTAAAAGTCATCATCCTCGATAGGATGATGATTTTTAGGATGAAAAAGAGCATCTTCCGATGAAGATGCTCTTTTTTTTCACTGCATTTTATTGTTAAATATAGAAGGAAGTACATGATATTTTCATTAAACTATTTACAAATTTAAACCGATGTAAATAACAAAATTAATAAGTTAATTAAAGCGGCAGCAGCGTAGCGGAGCTTATTGTCTCACAAAGTACATCTCGTCAAGCTCCGCCTGTTCACCATGTTGTTCAGGACGCTCGCAGTTTTCCCTCTTCGAATCTGCAAGAAAAACATTCAAAAAATAAAATGCTTTGAAATAGGCCATAATTTGGATCAACTTATATGCAAAAACGAATCACCTCATCGCGAATTATACATTTGTGAATATGTGAAGTAAATAGAACGCCATGAATCAGAATCCCATGGTTTAAAATCTATTGTTTGACGATTTTTGCTGGTTAGCAAGATCAACGATTTAGACTGTAGACTTCTTCCTATGTTTTTTTAAAGACAGTGGTTTATACATACTATCAAACCTTTACAGCCCCTAAAGAAGATTCCGTAAGTGGAAAAATTTTCAGGATATAAAATTATTTGAAATGGGCCCGAATTTTCATCTGCCCTTTATGCAGTCGCTTGACTGATATTGTTGGTTTAGACATAATAGAAAAAAAAATTTAATAAGTATAATCCAATATTGTCATTTTATAACAAAGCTACAGCCTTAGGAAACAGATTATTTTAGCGCCACCTTGTATGTAGATTCAACCTACAGATAATAATTTAGAATTAAATAACAAATATCTCTTGAAACTAAAAACTTTCTGTATCGTTTCCGTTTTTGTTTTAATTTATTCCTATCAGAATCATGACACAGACATGATTGATATTTACAATTTATCGAAATCATTTTAACCGCACAAGATTATTCAGTAAATGCTCCGATGAAATGTATACTCTACCGAAAAATCGTAATTACGAAGAAACGTGTTTTGAATATCTTGTTTAGCTAACATTTAGCTTGTACAATCTCAGGAGCAGTTCGAATTAAAATTAAGTAGGATTTCAAAACATTAAATAAAAGCATGAAGTGCGTACCCTCTCCAAATAAGTTCTGACTTCCAGACTGTTTGTTCCTAATTTTCCAAAATTTTCCGCTTGAATTTTAGCGGACCTTTTCAAAATATAAAACAGCCTACCTCACCGCACGCAACTGGGATTTAGGGGGGGGGGGGGGGGGGGGGGGGGGGGGGGGGGCGGGGGGGGG
>WYDE02234824.1:0-14480 GCA_009867175.2 Adela reaumurella
CGCATGAAAATGACTTAATAAATAAGCCCGACCCTCTTATGTCGACAATAAACCCTCTCCCCCCCCCCCCCTCCCTCTTTTGTCTCTCGCCACCACGCCCCCTGCCCCGCGACATATTGAAGTGCATGGATTTATTATTTAGTGTCTGTCGTAGCGGCAACCCCGTTCGTCGCACGTGCTATTGCTGGACATTGGTATGATAGAGTGTGGATGGCGCGTCTACTGGGAATCTACGTCAAGGGCATAGAGCGAGATAGCGTTTGTCTACATGTCGGACACGAGCATGACAGCAACACAGACATTCAACGATGTACAAAATATTAAGATTTGTCTTCACGTTTTATTCATATTTTAAATCACAAGATCTGGAATAAGGAAGTATTTGTACTATAACAGTCATATACCGAACAAAATACGTTCTTTATTTTTTCCCCATGGTATGGTATAATATTAGCGATGTCATCTAAATCTGTAAAATATGAATATGAATAGTTTAGGATATTGGATCTTCAGATGTAATAGTTTTATAGTGTACTTAACAGTTTAATGACTGATTTTTTTTTCAATACGCATAGACTTACTCCAGCGAAGAATACATTGTGTTAAACCTGTGCACAAGGACTGTCTTCTGGATTTTACTTAATAAATAGTCTGTCTTTTCATTTAAAAAAATTGGTAACTAGAGATTTTTTATAAATTTTTCCAAGATACTTTTCCATTATTTTTTTTCACTGAGAGGCTTCATCCAATGCCACAATAAATCTATCGTTATAGGAGGGTGTAAAGTTTCTGACCAGTGGACATGTTGCCTTCTTAGTGTAATTAAGTACGGCCACATTTATGAGGAGAACGGAATTATTAAAGTTTCTCGAGACGTGCGGTGACTATTACGGTCTAGCTTTTAGGACACGTCTTGCTTTAACACGATATATGTTGATGTTTTATTTGTTTTTGACATGTCTTAATATTATGATGAAATTATTACTGAGGCATGTGTTGTAGTTTCATCCGTGATAATAATATGAGTCTTTGGCTGCGTTGTTGTTGTTGTATGCGCATTCCCTCCCCGCGTTCCGATCTCAACGAAATTTCGCACACAGCTTCTCCTAGTGACTCTGAGAGAGAATCTGCGACCGCAATTTGAGCAGATGGCCAATTGGAAAATTTCAATCTTTATTTTCAAGTAATGCCCTAAAAGACATTCTGTAAACGGTACCCTATAGGTAGACGGTGAGCCTGAGAAAGGAGTAAATTAGTTTGAATTCCAGACGGCGTCTGCGTAAATTAAAATTTACGAAGCCTATTTTTGCGCGATACCAATCTGAATCACTATTTTATTGTTGACTAGCCGCATCTGCGGCTCGACCGCCCTCGTGGCAACATATTTTCTCACAGCTCAAGCCCCTGATGACGTAGCGTGATGACTGATAGCTCAAATCCACCCTCAGTTTTTATAGAATGCGAGAGTGGAAACCCCATGTGAATTGTTTGAGTTTTCCGGCTGTGAACGGACACAAATCGCGACGTACGTTACACGTCCGGCTGGCTGGTGCCGTAGAAACTTCGCTTTATATATTTAGGTTGACTTCTCCGAGTGCGCATTGTAATAAAATGGACTAATGTTTTAAATAAATAAATGTATACACGAGAAAATTGTTGCGCAAAAGTAAACGCAAAGACGCAATAAGACGCGTGGGTCCACGTAATTTATTCCCAACGTTTTTAATACCGGCACAGAATCGATCACAGCCGAAGTGTATTCAGCAAATTTCAATTTCCATCTCTAGCACCTGCGATCGATCATCGGGAGCGCGCTGAGCATCCGTAGATATTTAGGCCCCCTAATATCATATTAATAACCGTCGAAATTGCAATATCAGAGCCGAAAGATTAATTATACTTCCAGAAGACCGTCTCGCTCGCTCCGAAAGAGAAAATAGAGAGGACAGTGAGAAAGGAGAGAGGGATGCGTATTTTTCAAAGATATTCACCTGACGAGAGCAAGTTTTCATAAGCCTTCATGTTAGGCGTAGCTGGCGGCACCGGTGGCCGTGGAGACGACAATTTGTAAGGAGGAAGCCGCAAGGTGTCACTACGACACACAGAATATCCCGCGAAATACGAGTGCATTTTATGATGTAGTTACGAGTTCGGGGAGCGGGAATCGGAGCGAGTGGAAATGTGTTGTTCGGTTTTTATTAAATTTACTTATCTTTATTCAATTTATTTATATAAAACTTCATGGATTTAACATCTTTATATATTTTTATTAGTTCTCGAGAAAGTATTGTTTCTTTAATATAGATTATTTATTAATATTGTTTTATTATGTTTTTAACTAGAATAAAATATGATTTAAAGAAATAAAGAAAAGCTAGAAAAGCTTCAAAGCTAAGGAAAGCTTGTTTGTGTTTTCAGGATATGTTTTCTAAATTGTATGTATTTTAAATACATACATTTTTTTTGCCACATTTCTGCGAGACGTGATATAAGCGTAAGTAATGCTGTTATGCGCACTAATATTATCGCTCTACAACATTACATAAATAATTCGGTCCAGCCACCACTAAACTCATTGACAACACGTAATATTTACGAGTATATGCACAGCCTTCTCAACGTTCAGACAGTGAGATGGTACCAACTATACCAACCCCAACGGGTAAACCCTTGCAGGTATCTGGTTTTGAACATTATCTTAACAAATATATGTATTCTTATTCAAACATATATCATTCTTAAGATTTAGGTTGCGATGTGTAACAATGGAAACTATTAATTTTCTTATGTATTTATATCATTCTATTTATTCGTTCCGCTGCCGGGCACAGGCCTCTCTCATTTAAATGAGAGGATTTAGTCATAAAAAATTCAAAAAAATATAACACTCTTGTCAGTAACCAACCGGCTTGGAAGTGCGTCTCTTCGCGGTATTTTCGTTCGCCGGAATGGCAACAGAAATGTAGCACAAATTCTGAAGTTAAGATTGTGCTCCCAGTTGAGATAGCACCCGGACCTAAGAGGCTTTTCTGGCCCGCTCGGCTAATTCGACACACTCCTTATCATTTTATTGTAATAAATATAGTAATAAACTCTATAAGAAAATAAAACCATGTCTTTCTTTCACAATTCTCTTGTTAAGACAAAGTCTGTGTGACGCCCGAATCCCGAATGCAGTGGATTTGCAAGCGAGGGAGACGTCGTCGGCGCAAACAGATTCGTAGCTTATGACATCCTCACATCTCCAAGCCCCAGCTAAAACGAGACAACCCCTTCCACTCCCTTCCCCGCGCCTCTTGCTCCGTCCCAGCGGGAAGAAATCGCGCAAAATATTGTCAGGCGTTCCGGTGTTCGGCTTTTGCATTTACTTGCAACGAAGTTGTTGGAAATTCGACGTAGTTGTATCGCGAGGTACCGTGTCACCTCGCGCTTCGGTGTCGCAACGCAAGTCCTCCTGTTAGGGTCATAATTTTTCAGTTGTTAAAAATTGTTGCAAGAAGCGTAGTGATTAACTAGGGGGAGATTATTTTGAAGGATTTTGTTTAAAAACAGTTTCTAAAATAAACCTTTAAATTATATTTTTTTTTATATTTATGCATAAAGTCACGTGAACCAAAAGGGTTCGTCATAGCGCAAAAATATGAATTGCCCTTATTATTCCCTAGTATCAAATTTTCGTACTTATGTGAAGTACTTGCAAAGAAATACACATCTATATTTCCATTCCGTGCCCACATATTTAATTTCGGTTACTTTATGGTTTTATTATGCGCGTAGATATTATTATTAAGAAATAAATATATTTTTTTTGGATTATTAAACGTTTTTTTTTATTAATTTTATTAGTGACGTGTTCAATGATTAGGAGACATTTTTCACATGAGGAATATTTTGAAACACAATTTGTAAATTGGCAGAATTGCCTATTACGTGGACATTTTTCATACACTTTTAAATTGGATGACAGTTCTAATTAAGGTACGCGAATCTGAGCTGAATCTTGCCTCTAGCGGACTTTTTTTTAAGGGAAGCACGACATATGGCACGCGCCAGACAAACGCAAATATGTACTCCGACGATGTCCTAGATCTTTCGACCATTTACGTACTAATTCGTTCACATCCAAATTCCCTGTGAGCAGTGCACAGTTTTGATCGTGATTTATGTTTTTTTTACAATGTGCGTATCAATTTATTAACATTCAAGTATAATGATAATAGGTAGGTTTATTTTTATAATTATAGTTTAGTTATTTTAGGACTAAGTTTAATTATTTTTAAGTATTTTATTTGAAATAACGATAATACATTTAATTTACATTGGAATAGTTTCCCTTTCTTGATTGTTGAAATATGATTAATTTTCGATGTTGAAGATACCAGCTCCATCCTCCAGTCCGAGACCTCTAATATAGGTACGTATATCGATAGGTTTTACCATTTACATCCCAATCAGTGATCGGTGAAGCCACGAGTCAAAGATCAGGGTCACCAATCTTAAAAGCCTCCGGCCAAAAAAAACAAAAACTAACGCATGGACGCACACGGACTTGTTTGACTGTAATTATTATAAAGCGATACAATACGCGTTTGTAATACAAATAAACATTATTACACCGAGGATTTTGGTAAGTGTCAGCGTTCTTGATGCAGAATTCCACAGTTCGAAAACCATTGACTGCACATTTACATGTCTAACTGTATACTGCATGTCCTTGGTACATTCAAGAAAATTCACAGCTTACTGTATACATGATGTAGAACACGAATATTAAATAATTTTTAAATATGGTTGAGAAAATAATTTTATGTCCCCATACATTTTTACCGATGAAAATTTTAAAAATGTGTGTAAAGTAAATTTTTTTTCGCTATCAAATTGAAAAATTCTTTACTTACCCCCTGTATATCGGACAATGAGAAAACACTTCATTATGCGAACCGTTGACAGTTTGAACCGCATTTGACCGTGCACTTGGCACGGATAAATGCGAATCTAATAAAAATGTGACCGACTATACTGAACGGAGCAAGAAATACGAGAAACTCTTCCATTCCGCACTAGGTGGTAGGGTAACATCGAACCGGGTTGGTACCACGCCGCATTCAATGAAGGACGTCTAATAACGCCTAGGTAGGTATGTTAAATCCGTTCGTGTTTCTCATATTTCTCATCATTCAGTTCAGATCCCCGCATTTATCGATGCCAAGTGCACGGATAATTATGCGGTTTAAACCGTCATCGGTTCGTATAATGATGTGTTTTCTCTGACTTATCCGATATTATTATTGATAAGAAAGAACCTATCGTAATGGATGATAGATCGTCATAACCTAACAAAAACTCAGGAATTTCAAGAAGCTCTATCAAGTAGAATCAGTGGCATCAGCGGTCTCGAAGTTGATATCTGCACTGCACTATGGTTGGGGCAAGAACGTTAGATATAACGTTCTTGGGTTTTGGGTGAGGTGATACTGCTTTTCATAAAAAAAAATTGTGGGTTTTTTTTATTTCTAAGCAAGCACATTTTCAGAGTAGATATTTCAAAATTATACCGAGTAAATAATTTTGTTTTACGCAAAAGGCGTAGAACAAAGTTAGTTGTTTCAGCACTTTCGGGTAATAGTAACTACCTAGGTATTTACTTAACACCGATATAGACTTTATTAAATACGCATTATCCCTCACGTCGTCACTGCGCTGGGAAAAGCTCCGCAGACGTGTGATCTGTCTTCATGGACCAGGGTTGCCAACCGTACATGTTTCTCGTACAAATACGAGACTTATGTAAATATAAAGTTGTACGCCATTTTATCCACAGAAAATATACATACGTACATACATATCACTCACGCTTAATCCCGAAATCGGGGTAAGCAGAGCAGTCGGTGTTGTGCTGCAAGAACTCCGGTAAATTACAGCACAACACCGACCACCACATTTCGCAACGTATTCGGATAAGACATCAGCAGCATGTAAGGCATGAACACGAAAAATATAGTTTTCTTTAAAAAGTATTTTAACTTTTAAAAGTAATTATACGACCAACTGAGTTACTATTAAAACTCCGATTTAATTTACATTAAATAAACACCTGTAAGTAATTATCAATTTAATTACGTCTGCACTAAACATTTTATTAAATTTTAATTATGCCGCCACATTACGACGTATATAATATTATTGCTGTACGTGGCTGCAACTCTATAGGTTAGCAACCTTGCCGTGGACGCTCAAGCTCATTACGACGGCGGTGGTCGACGCTGCATAAAAATAAAACGTATGTAGGTACATATTTATTGCTCGTCCGTCCGTCCTCCTCGAGGACGACTTTCAACTTCTTTATTTGTTTATGCTTTTATTAGCCGTGTACCCGGCTACGCTCGCGTCTCCAACTTGTATGATATTCCGGTACGTGCTACTGTGTTGTGTTCGGTGTTGTGAAGAAAATCATATCTCCATTCTCCACTAGCGTCGATTAAATTGATCATAGGGGAGTAACGATACAAATACAGGCCTATGGATACAAAACCGGCAAAGTCAACCCACACATGAAAAAGAGTTACGAGTTTTTCCTACAAAAAGAATGATTTTTGGGTCATAGCTTCATATCTACGTTTGAAATATTGGCTGAGAAACAAAAGCGCCAATGTAATATCATGATTTTTAAACAACAAAACAACAATGGCAATGTCCATTTACAAAAAATCTTCTAGACAAAAGTTTCAGCTCGTGGACTAAGCCGTTTTTGTTTCTAAAGGCCTGAATGTAAGAAAATTGTTTGTCTGTTTGTCGTTATCCTTGTTCGTTTATATTTAAAAACGGGTTATTGAAACGTGACGCGGTTTACACAATATGCGTCAATGTCGTCCCGAATTCAAATTTCATCAAGTTAGCGCAATAAATATTGGCCAAGTGAGATCTTCATGAACGCAAGTGTTCGTTTGCTTCAAACTCGCGTGCGGAGCAATACACATAAACTGCTTGTGCTTGGCAGAAGGCAGAACTTTTGCCAGTGGTAATTTCTTTACTTTAATTTTACTTTAAATTCACTTTCACTTTAAATTCAATTGATTGACTTGTCGCGAAAATTTAAGTTTCAGTTAAAGTTCACACGGACGAAGTCGTAAACTATTTCAATGCAAAAAATCACCTCAATCCGTGGCTCTGCTGCTGCGTGAAAGAAGGGCAAACCAACAAACCAGCTAACAAACACACTTTCTTTTTTATAATACTTGTAGTATCCAACGTAGATCACACAATTGAAGAAATTGTTTTTTAGTGTTTACAAAACACCGACAGACACAGATCTCTTCGCTTTTATGCATTAGTTGGGTGGAATTGGTTTCTCAGACATTTCATTTCATTGCGTTCGATATAGTTAATGAACCGTTCAACTATTGTGTTTTTTTTTTACTTTGATGAACTGATTACACCAGCCTTAGATCGCTCGGGTAAAATTTTCTGTTTCATCTTTCTCATTAGGTATTAATAAACATAGGTTTGTGAGTGTCAATACATTCATTTATTGATTATCTATATTGCTATCAGTTATAAGTTGCAGAATCTACAGCAGCCTTTCATTCGCCCCACTGGGTACAGGGGGGTTATTCCTAGAATTCACCCGAGTTTATTTCACGTGAGTTTGCATACAAAACTACACAACAAGTGAAAACTTTTCACCATTTTTGACAAATCTCCTATACATAATGATTAGATTCTCTTTGGTTTCTCACGCGAGGTGAATCCTACGAATCCCAGCCCAGGTCTCTCTCGTTTACATGATATGATCGGATTTAGTCATGCACTTCTACGGTAGGCAATTGGCTTGGAATTATACAGCATATACTTTTTATAATATAGGAAAACAATCGTAATAAAAACTATCAATAAGACTCCCCCCATGCATGAACACGAACGTTTTCGTTTCCACGTTGGATCTGAGTACAATGAGGAGTAATATACGGTGCGAGTTAAACTAACGCATATAGGCGTGGCCCGACATAGACTACAATCATTTGGAAATGTATGTGTTTGCGAATACAATTGGCGTAAAACTGAACGTAATCTTTTCCATTGTTTGGCGACCCAGTAATCAGGATTCCCTGAGAAATAATAAACTGAAAATATCGACAGAGTGCGCATGCATTCTTTTTTTACGTTATCGTCCCATCGTTGTTTGCTCAAACCTCTTATGTCATACAATTTTGTACCATGAAGTGAGCCTAAGCCATCTCAAACCTGACGGAGTATGGTGCCATTATTCCTAACCTTTTGCGCATTTTCGGATTGAACCTTACCCTGGAGATCTGATAATTTCTTCGATTTTAACCGCCTTTAGTAGCTCTCGAAAAATTCGAAAATACGATCTAGTAACTTATTCCTTCTGGCACTCGAAAGAGGGCGGAAAGCGAAGTGTGGGAAGGCCGCCCTCCAGGTGGGACGACGACATCAGGTGCTTTCGAGTAAACTATAAATCCATGTTGCCAAATTCCGGGAGCAGTGGAATAGGATTGGGGAGGCGTATGTCCAACAGTGGTCGGCTAAGCGCTAATGATGATGATGAGAAAAATATGCACGATTACCCAATCTAAATTCTGCCCTGTGCGTCTACCGTGTTAACGAGTGAAGTGTGAAGTAAGTGTTCGTTCGTGAGTGAGTGAAGAAGTTTCAACCGATTTTCAAGTTTTAAGCGTTTACGCCTTCGACACGGCCAGTCTGATTGGGTGAAATCGTGGCGTAGTCTCTTCGCACTGCTCTAAGCCGCTCGCACGCATACCTTCATACTCATGTGTGGCTTGTGTGCGTATCTCGTTGACCGCAGATGATTACCGGTCGGACAATAATGATCAAATATTATTATATTTACCTTGGAGCAACATCCGGAATTCCAACAATCTTGCATGCAAGCAAGCACTGTGTGTGACATGAAGAGACAGCATCGTGTGAGGTTCGCTTTACATTGAGTTATTATTATTGTGGTTACGAGATAATGTTATGTCATTTTCTTCAAATTTGTTCTCGAATTAGTTCATACATAGAATACTCGTATGTGTATAGGTCTGCGCGACGTAGGCTAGGCAATAATTCAGTTATTTCATTATATTTTGATATTTGCTTCACATTCATATCTACTTCGCTTGTATAAAGCGACATCCATGGACGGGCCTAGGATACAGCGAGAATTTCGTGTTTCAGGGGGGCGGTTCCGAATATCCCCTGAATATACCTACCCATATACGATTGGCCGCCGAAAGAAAGTGTTAATCATCACTGATACTCGTAAGGGTTTAGGGGGCCGAAAGAGAATCTCGATCTTCCCTCAAAAATTGCTAGGGCACCGAAGGACGATTTCGATGTAACCAAGATGAAGTGCTAGGGCGCCGAAAGACGATTTCGCTCTACCCTGATAAAGGGTTAGAGCGCCGAAAGACAGCCCCGGCCTCCTCTGATAAAAGGCTATGGTGCCGAAAGACCATCTCTATCTACCCTGATAAATTACTAGGGCGCCGAAAGACAATCTCGCTCTACCCTGATAAAGGTTATATATAATAGACTACCAGATCTATAGCGGGTAGGGACCGTCATGCATGCCTATTACCAACCTAGCCAAAGGGCTAGGTTGGCACCTCTGTTATCACTTGGCATGACGGTACAAGATTGTTTTTTTTTTTTATTGAAACTGACACGGTTTGGCTACATCACCTACCTACAACGTCCGTGTGTGAGCCCATAACACCGGGTGAACTAGGTGCCATGTCAGTGCTTCCCCCTTTGATCGTGCCGGCTACACTGAACTGGCCGGAAAACACAAACTATTGTAAGCTTTGGGTATTTTTTAAAACAAAGTATGTATGTAGAAATTTTTTGTTCGATTTTTCTTGCCACTCAAGTCGCTTACTGATTCTGAATCATAATATTCTGATTCAAACTCATAGAGGTACTTAATATTATGTATCATGCATATTGAATTTAGTACCCTGGATATATTGAAAGCAAATGCTATGAAAAATTATCATATACTTCGCAATCCTAAGTTATCATAATCAAACACAGTACATAACACGCTGAGCACCGCGACCGCCTGACGTGCGTGTTTCCACCTGCAAATAATTCACTTTCAATATCAAGTTTGATAAATTTAGAATGATGCCATTTCTGAGAATTTATGGGTTCATCCGCAAAATGATTTACGATACCTACATTATGCATGTACATAATTACGAAATTTTAATCCCACGCGTTTTTTTATAACAAAGGCAATTTTTTCCGTGGGTGTTTAATGATATCCGCGTCTGAACTACGAGACCGTTTACCTGCCTGTGTCGAAAACAAATGAATTAGTAAAATGAAAATAGTTATCTGGTCGAAACCTTCATGGCTTTGTTTTTCAGCGCCTTAATTCCTAATTACGGCTAAAAGCAAGATCGCTTGCACATTCGCCGAGAAGATATTCGCATATCCGTCAAATATATATTTGTTTTATTAAGTGATATTATTTTCTTTGTTGCCAGATTGTTCTAAATCGGGGTCAGTGAGTGTTTCATCTGTCATCGTTGTCTCTACGTTGATTTCAGTTTGCCCTTAGACAACTAAGTGCAAATACCATGACAACTAGCAACGTTACATCTCTTCACCGTTTTCGCCAAGTCACAGCAATTTACTCTGTGCCAGTTCTGCCGAACTTGTCGTTTGATTATGTCCTTTTACAGTTAGAACCACTTTTGCTAAATCTGTCTTTCTCTACTATGTAGGTATTGTTAGTCTACATGCAATTCTTATTTTTTTGTGTTTATATGCAAAAAAATAATTTATATCTAGGCCAGCATTGCCTAAAATTATTGGAAAACCATTCATGTATCTACCGTGTATCTTGTCATTTTGTTATGTGTACCAATTAGGCAATTTTCAAATAAAAACATTTGTATTGTATTGTATTTGTATCGTATTGTATTGTATCTGTAGCACTATCAGTATTAGTACGTATTTTACTGAAAAGGTTGTCGAGTTTGCTGCAATTTCAACTGCGATTACCTAAATAATATTGCGGCACACATCAACATTCACATCATCATATTCACATATGGCCGAGGGGGCAATTACCATGGTCGGCGTCTGACTCCAGTCGTGCTTGCAGCATCGACGGATTCTAAGACAGCGCGTGATTGAGCACCACGCAGACTAAAAAAGTGTTTGTTGAACTCTTGAAGGCCCCAACGTTAGGGTAAATGAAGAAGATCTACGCAGGAACTTGATTCCACATCTTGGACGTGCGTATTAGGAATGAGTTCTCAAACCGCTAGGTTTTGGCATTTCGGCACCTCGACGACAATTAATGGAGACAACTCCTCCGACGGGTGGATCGATGGTACATAGGAGAAGCGGGAATGAATTTATTGTATTGTATTAAACCTTATTTGTACACCATTATACAATATGCATGGTAAAAAAGGCGAGTTTATTGCCAAAACTTGGCAATATCTTACTATTTATTACTATTAACTATTACTTAAGGCGTGAAGTGAGTTCGCACAATCTCCATGGAACAGCTTGTAGAAGACACAAACGGAAGCTACTTCTCTCCGATGGCGGAGTGTGTGTAGCTTGCTAGTTAGTTCGGCATCTACTAACTTTTTAGGGACGGCGTCAGTGGCATATTATTCAGATTACTTAGCGTCGAGCATCTATATACTCCCATTCCTGACAGTTTGGAGAACCAGGGCACAGGGCGGCACAAAAGTAAAAAACGCCCCTACCTATCAGGATTATGGCGTGATAGTATGATTGTGTATATGTAAATGTATTTTGATAATTAATACCCTTTGCCGGCAACAAAGTACGTATGCGTTGTTTCGTTTAATGTCAAAACATCTTTACCTGACCGCGAACCGGATTAATCGTTCCAACAATTTTAATCAATTGACCAGTCACGCTGAAGTTGACGGCAAATAAAAAGCAATTACATCACCGCACTTCGGCGGCCATCAATCGATTTCTCGCATTTTTATTTACGCATTAATTTATTGTAATCTGCCTACAAACCAATTAAAATTACATTAGATTCGACATAGGAAATACGGAAATTCTTGACGTAATTAGAAAATTGGACACATATAATAAATAATGTGACGAACGCTAGACCCTTGAGGTACGGAGTAAACGATTTTTAGAAAAGATTTACTAAAACTTTTGGACAAAGTGTTTATTTGTTAATAATTATTTCCACGCGTATATCTGTTTTATGTTTAGGTACCTAACTAATAATAATTATAGACCCCAAGATAGAGGATTGTTCGAGGTCCTCTTCGCCAGGTGAACGACCCATATTGAAGAACGCTCTGTTTCTTCGGCAAGCGTAACGCAATCAAATTAACCAGTTTTAAATCATATTAAAATTAAAACCGCAGACAGAATCACAAATCGGTATACAGATACATTTTAATATAACGCATATCAAACTAAAAATGTATTAAGTGAGATATGAAATTGTTTTTTCTCTTATAGATAAAATAATGCACAATAGGTACCTACATATAATATAATGTGTATATAATATAAAAATGTATATACATGTATTGATATATGTATACATTATGTTATATACATAAATAATACAAACCTAAATGGTGATGGGTGTATGAGTGTTAGTGATAGATAAACGTGGATTCAACTCCCTGCGAAGATCTTCTTTAATTCCACTAACGTTGCAGCCTTGCATCGGTTTTGCTACATGAGCGGTGGTCTACGGGGCGCGAAAATTTGCTTTTATTTGTGCGCATTTTAGGTCATCCCTGAGCGCGCCCGGCATTATTTCATAAACAAATTCAGGCTTGCTTCGCTCGCCCTTATGGTGTCTTTAGTTCAGTTGCGTTCAAAGGCACAGCTCTTATGATTTTGGATCACTTCTCTCAAGTATTAACGAACAATTTAAGGACGCGCTTCGCTCGCCCAATGAAATGATTATATTGCAATAGTTAACTTCCTTTCAAAGGTGCCTCTAATTATTTTAACTTATTTCAAATTTTTCGATTATACGAGTATTATTACTTTACAATACTTTGCTTATTTACAAAGGCAAGCGTCCTGATGATTTTCGCTCACTTCTCCCAAATATTTAATAAAAATTTAAGGGTTCGCTTCGCTCGCCCACTGAAATAATTATATTGCAGTACCAGTTATCTTCCTTTCCTTCCTTCCTTTCCAATGGCAACGCTGATGATTTTGGCTCACTTCTCCCAAATATTTAATAAAAATTTAGGGGTTCGCTTCGCTCGTCCACTGAAATAATTATATCGCAGTAGTTACCTTCCTTTCAATGGCAACGCTGATGATTTTTGCTCCCTTGTCCCAAATATTTCATCAAAATTTTCTGCTTCCTTCCTAATGCACCTCTCTGACGATTTTGACTTAATTCTCCGGATTATTTCATAAAATATTTCGGGTTCTCTTTCATTATTATTACCTACTTAGTTTATACATTTGGAGCATATAATACAATTTGTTTTAACGAAATAAATAAATAACACGATAAATATTTTAAACAGATTTTCCTTGAGGCGCCAAATTGGGTTCCTGCAGTGGGCGCCAGAATCGCTCGGTACGTCACTGCTACAAACACGACCGGAGTCAAACGCCGACCGACGCGACGGGATATAAAATAAAAAAAAAATTGACTCTCGCACTAAGATCGAACCTTCAATCATTGCGCGCTTATGCAGAGGCATGTCAGAGGCCGTTCAAAATTAATTACAAAATGAATCTAAATTACCCAAAAGTCAGTGATTAATCAAAGCGTGTCGACATTATTCTACTTAGAGGATTATGCTGCTTCTTTATAGCAATCACATCATAATGGTGCCCGGAGCTACCGCCGCGGCCGCCGCACGCCGCGCCGCAGGGCTGAACACGGGTCAGAGCTGGGCGTCTATAATAGCAGCATACTAGTTGGCTAAACCGACTTAATAGATACATAATGATAGAACCTGATTGAAATCGTGATTTATAGACCCTCCCTGACCGGTCTTACGCTCATACATGCACCAGCGATCAATGAAGACCGGAAATTCAAAAAAATATATAAAGATTACAGTAATCCGTAGAATATCCAAACTTGTTGGATAAACTATTGCCTTATTTTTCAAACTGTCAAAAGTCAATATCTAAATTGAGATTTTCTATACGGAATCTATCTACTCCCATTTGATTTTCTATGTTATCTAGTTGTGACTGTTGCCTGTGACCTTTGTGTGCCCATTTGTCACTTGCTTTGCATTCAGACGTTCTTACTAAAGCTAAGGTTTGAGACAGAACTAAATTGGCATTAACATCGAAGCTAAAGTGCGTAGGTAAGCAGGAAGATGAATTTTTATCTGCTTTCACGTATATCTTAATACCTTATTCTGTATCTTATTCAGAAAAATACGGAAGAAATATAAAGGAAAACGTCCGAACCGGGGTTTGAACCCGGGACCTTTGGCCTT
>WYDE02234935.1:0-14480 GCA_009867175.2 Adela reaumurella
GTTTTACGAGGAATCCGAACCTCGGTCAGCCTTTAACTGTCGAGCGGTCACCCATCCAAGTACTGACCGCACCCAGCCTTGCTTAACAAGCAATAGCGACAGTTGACCTCTGCACCACTGAGCTATTCAAGACTGTTCTTCGCCGTGGAAGTCGGAGCAAGAGCACTACCTGCCAAGTCTCTCTACAGTTTCTTCAAGAGTCTAGGCCTGCCAAAATCGACGCTAGGCTCACACACGGAGAGAGCTTCATAATCGTCACTGGAGGCGTCTTACAGAATATAGGTCGAGAGTTCGACTGTGTTTCTATTCTCCGCATCCTAGTCATAGCAGACTAGCTGAGGAGGGCTTGCAGCGAGCCGCACTGCGCACTTGAGAAATATAGAGCGGCCGATCGCTAGTCCCGACCACGATTGACGCCTTCCTCTGCTGGCAAAGAGCTGGGACATGTTCGGTGGCGCTATTGAGTGCAGAGTTGAACACCTTCCATGTGTCCTAACTATATAATCATACTTCGAATAAGGGTGGTTATTAATTGAAAGTCAGTTTCGCATGTGCGTGATACTTTATTTGGTTGTAGGTACTTATGTATATAGTAAAAGAACTTGCATTGCTTATAATATAATAACTGCAAAACTTCATAATAATGCTTCAACCATGTGATTCAATGTGCTTTATCATTGGTATATGATTATAAATATCTAAATGTTAAGTACATTAATCGTTATCTCGCTATCTTGTATGTTTACAATTATATAATCGTATTCTGAGTCATTATTGTAATTACATTTTGTATAAAAGTATAAAGCGACAGCTGTATCGGTTCAAATAAACCACATATTTTATATGAGTGGGCGACTTGTAAAATTGTACGGATGTAGCGACGTCGTATCGTTGAGTGTCCTGGACAATCCATCGTAAGAGGCGATTCAAAATTGGTTCTGGACATGAATCGGCACTGAATCAACCTTATCATTTCAATTTACAAACTGGAAATCCTGAGGATACTGAATTGCGAAGCTGAAAAAATTGCATTGTAGCTGTAACTATAGAGAGTTTGAAATGAACATGTAACTTCAGTCAATATATTCAAGGCGAGTGATATATGCAGCGTTAAATTAACTTCGAAAATATGGTAGCGTTAAATATGTCGAAAATAATACTAGAGCGATGATTTTTATATCTATTTTTAATGCTAAACTAGAAAAGAACTTCTGACAGAATTGCCGTACAGCAGTGAAGCTCGAGATTGAATGAATGCCTTAAAGTAAGTAGTCAACAAATTTGAAGGACCAATTATGGAATCGACTTCGCTCTTCTAATTTCTATCCATAGCCTTATATATTGACTGAAGTCTCGTTTGAGTGCGAAAATAATATGAAGACTTACGGCTTTAACAAACCGATCGACTTTCTCTACACACACCGAATTCATACGTGCTCTAACGTCATATACAGGCTTAACAATTACACACTTTTGATCACAGATAAAATACACATATCGTTCGACTTTATCTTACTCGAATAATTTCTTTCGAACATAAAATAATATCTTCTTAGATTTTAAAATAATTAAAAAAAGGAAATAAAAATTGTCTTAAATGCTGCACGAATATGCGAAATATCTATAAGTAAATGTAAACGAATGATAAATTTATAAACAAATTGTAAGTTTCAAAATATTATAGAAAAACAACATACGGAGTAAATCTAAAAAGATATTATTTATTCTCGTACAAAATTGCTATTTTTTGAGTTAACAAATTGCTTAAGAGTATGCGAGAATAATATGTGATAATTTTTTTCGCACACACTCAATATTTTCAACAAAAAATAATTACAAGCCTTAAATAATCGTGAACGATTTTTCTAAATGTTCTAACTTATTGAGTCCGATATAATATTAAACAAACAAACTAGACACAGCACTCTTCAGTGATTTTTACAATTTATTTATTATTTGATAACCTAAAGAGCTCATAATGGCACAGTACAGCCGTATTGGAAAAGTTGAACTAGGTCCTCTCAATTGGGAAAATTATTTTTAATTTTTATTATGAATTACTTCACCCCACATTCTTATAGCAGTATTATAGATAGCACATTATTAATCTAAATGGCAAAACTTAAGGCGTTGCAAAATGCTTGACCATTACCTCAACTTTACTTGAACAACTTATCCCTTCTCAAAATTAGTCGCACAGGGAGAGAGCGAAGGAGCACTTTACGCAACAATTTCGTTTGACGGATTGATCTTGTAAAGATCATAACTATCTAACTTTCACGTATCGTAAGTCTACTAACCCCCATACTCTTTAAAATATGTATTTTTTTTACAAATGTAAACGAACATTGTAAACGGTTGTAAACTGTTAAGCCATCCTTGTATGCCCCCTTTAATCGTTGTGGGATAGCCTTTGAACTATTTGACCATTTGTTTAATTTAATCGTCGATATGTCAATGCTCTTTATTAACATTAACATTAAATTACGTAAAAATGATTTAAATCTTATCAGATTTGAGCACCAATTTATTATATTAAGCGAATATTTTTGAAACATTGCAGAGAACCTTTCGAGTTATTTCTCCTTTGTTATTCACAACACGGCTTGTTAAGATTGTAAAATATCACTGAAGTGTAAATGAACATACCTAGCAGGAACAAGATAACGCATTCGCCATCCGTTTTTTAATTAATTTCCACAAAAATGGCAGAATATAATATAATGAAACTGCATGAATAATTCTTCAGCTATAATAGTGCCTATAAGTGACATAATATAATGTTTTATTTTCTATTTGAAATAACTAACCCGGACCGTATTTAATAAAAAAATCATCGAATGAATGAATGAATCTTAACCATTTTGAGTATAAATGTTTCTTGAGCATTCTTCTAAAATGAATCTTTATTATGTAGGATTTCAGCATGAAAGCAGACATAATTAATATTTTTTATCTCATTTTTTGAATAACCGGGAAAGTTCGAATTAATAATTATTAAGGCTCGCAACATTTTTAATTTGTCACAATAGCATTAAAGTTGACGAATTTTAATATTATTCCTGTTGCTACTTCCTTCATTATATTCTGTTGTTTTGGTGGAAACGGCGCTCAATATTTCTTAAGAGCGAACACTCACACTTATATCATATATCTAATAAATCCAGCAGAATCTATTTGTTTGACTTATCGAATAAAACTTGCAGGTGACTAGACAACAATAAAATCTAAAACAAATCACACACTATGAATTTCATTCGATGATACTGTGAAAATTACCACTATAGTAAAACAACATTATGAAGATCTCGAGGCTTTTGCGATTAAATCAGAATCTTCCGAAATTTCGAATGAAGAGTTTCACCATTTTTAAGAAGAGACTTAACAGGTGTAAAACAGATGCAAAACAAAATATTTCGGGGTTTCCTCAATCCCTTGTCATAACTTGACGAAATCTGCACTGTGCGAACATAGCGACTCTGGACCAAATCATTGGATAAGGTCTGATCAGGCTAAGGTAATGTCTACTGAATTAAAAAAGTACAAAAATGTCAACTGTGAGGACTCTTTCAAACTTTCAGCTATGTGGAACCCAGTATTTCAGACAATGAGAAAAAATGAGCGTAGCGAACCTGCGGAAGATATCGTTAGCTCATACTGCCTCTCTGCTGATTTACGTCACGCAGCTAACACCGATGACGTTTCGCAGCCTGCCCGCACGCACGGCTATAATTCGCATTCTAGAAGGCAGCCATAAGTAGCTGTGGTTGGTACGTTCGCCGGTCTCGTAGCGAATCGACGTCTCCGTGACCATGAACAGGAAGCACTGTTCGAAACGTCGGAACAATCCGATAAATTTGCCGCGAGAAGAGCTGGAAGTTTTAAAAATGTTGTTTAACGACCGCGGTAGTTTGAAGAGTATTGTATGCCTCCAGAATAGCTTCAATTATGAAACAATAATATTCGCAGACACTTACACAAAGTTCTAAGACTTAATGAATGCTTCGAATAGATATGATTATTCTGCTAATGAAACTACATCAAGAGCAGATCGTCAGTCTAATTCACATACGACTCTTTCAAATTATACTTATACAGACCGAAAGCCTTTCGCCTACTACCTACATAGGTATAGTTACACAGATATTGACTAGAACAATTAGGTATACGTAGAATGACGTAGATTTAATCATATTAAAATATTTACAACCCAAGATAATGGCAGAAGTCTCAGTACAAAAATACCTAAGGTAGTGGAAATTGACCAATTTTAAGAAAACGTGAATTGCAAATCACTTGGAGAATTGTGATTCTCCAGTTTGTCATTGCTTTATGGCTCGTAGAGAAGTCACGTTTGTCTGTTTGAAAATGTATAAGCCCAAAATAACTACACCAGTCTAAGGGCAAAAGATAAAACGATTCCTTGTTTATAGATAACATTATTTTTATTATAAAACGTTATAATTCTTTCTATACAAACTTTACATTTTTTCCAACATTTTTTCCCTGTGAACTTTGTACGGAAAATCTTCAACGTTCAAAAATAAAAATAAATCTATCATTTGTAAATTTTACCGTACAGTTTGTATAGAATATGATACAATTTTTCAACAAAATGGAGTAGTATGATCGATAGAAAAAGAATCATTATCTATATATTTTCCAGTAGATCCAGCTTTTACCTACACGGGTCTATTTATGTATGGCTACATTTTAACCATGCAGATTTGGCTTTACTACGCGCCTTAACATGTTACACTAGAATGTAAAGTATTTTGCAAGAAGCGGATGTCCAAGCTCAAGACCAATAAATAGGTCTACTTAAATGGGTGATTAAGCAAATAAACGAGTATAATACTCCACCACAGCAATCGCAAATGCATGCTGCGCCAGTGTCTCTAAATGTTCTCTAAGGCGCGTAAAAATCTAAAGGTGGCTGTTTGTAAATATACCCCAATATAACTACACCTGTCTAAGGGCTGGAAACTACTGCAAAATATAAAACTATTCATTGTCTAACGATCACACACCTTTTCTCGTAATGTTTTATCATTTTATCAAACGAATTAAAAGGTTAATTAAAAATAACATTTTTTTTACCGTAAGTATAGCTTGTATAGAATATCTTCAAAGTTCACGCGAAAGAAGAAATCAACCTTTGGTTTACATAATAGTTTGAATAGAAATGATAAAATTTTATAAAAAAACATCTCCACACCTCCTTACGTAGTCAGGTAAAAAGGGTCTGATTGACAGGCAAAGTATTGTTGTATATTTTGCAGTAGTGTAAGTAGACTGGTGTTGTTAAGAAATGGCTCAAATCGTCGCCAGACCTTCGCTACCACTCTATCAAATAATCACCAGCCATGCTGACGCGAAGATGAGATTTATTGCTTTAAGCCTATATAATGTGGCTGTGGTGTAGTGGCGAGTGGGTCGGGTTAGGTTAGGTTATGTAAGGTCACAATTCTCGAAAGAAACTAGGCTTTATACTTTATCACGGGTAATTAATATTGTAATTTGAATAATATTATAATTTTAAATAACAATTATAATTTGCAAAGGCGGCAACTAGGTTTGCTATCACTTTTTCTCTACGATCACTAGTCCAGCGACGAGTTGCATTAACGACAAATTTACTACTGCGGTTGAGGGCTGGTGGAGAAGGCAGGGCGGTAAATTGTCCTGGAGCGGGTCTAGTTATAGTTGAGTTTACACTTTCAAACCAGCACAATTTAGCGTTACTACGCACCTTAATGATTCTTTGAAGTGAACTTATTGTTTCAATTGAAGTTACAAATCCATCTTATAACTGATTTACGATAAGAATGAAAGGCGATACGAATAAAACTTGCGAAATATCCAACGAAGGCGAGAAGTCAGGACGGGTAAGAAAGCATTCAATTTTGCACAATAACTCTCCTGTGCCTTTAAATATAACAACCTTACACGGTTGCTTTGTAATCATAATTCAGTCTTATCTACTGTATTTAAGTTTTATAAGCTTACGTGTACAACGAATATTAGCAAATTAACAATCTAGAATATTAATTAATAAGACGTATCATTATAAGTTTATTTTAATGAACATATTGCTTTTAATAATACGTACGTATCTACCTAATTTAATTGTTTGAGTGTCTCTGCGGCGTTATACCTAATCTCTGCAGTTCTTATTAAATGCTTTAAAACGATAACCGATAACTTTAATTAATTTAAACTTCGATTAAACATACACAGTTTAGTACAAATAGATTTCAGCATTTTGAGGCGCGTAGAGCAATTATTATACATGTACAATAAATTAATTCTATGTGTACACAGGATTCCATTAGATGTGCACCAAATTGAATTGGCTTGAGTTGAGTGAACCTAAAATGATGATTAGCCTATTGTGCGCTACATACGAGCATTAGGACTAAAATCGATAGACAGAAAACTGAAGACGGCTCGTTGTGGACATCGCCGTCCACCGGCAGACAGTTCGAAGCATACTCATTCATAAGTAATTGTTACGTTTTCGTGGCGCGTTTACACTAAGCGAGTATAGGCATAGAAAATCGATGTCCAGAGGCGAACTCTCACGTCCGCCTACTCTGAGTACAATGTTCAGAACGTACGCACGTGACTAGAATCGAGGCGATTGTCCGTACTCACGGAGGATACTTTCGTCGCGGTCGCATCGTCACGACAATGTTCACTCCGCGGTCCCGTCACAGAAAACTGCGGGCGTGATCTTCGCTGTCGATGTCGAAGCGGAGCGCGGCGACGGCGGCGAGCGCGGCGAGCGCCACCGCGGGGTCGCGGCGGGGGCGCGTGAGGCGAAGCGGCAGCGGCGAGACGTCCTCACACTACCTATGGAAGGAGTGCGAGTGCGGTGGTGGCGGCAGCGCTGGCGGAGGTGGCGCGTGCGGTTCCGATGCAGAGCGCTGCACGCCGGGCGCTCGCTCGCTCCGACCGCGCGCACTTCGCTCAGCTCGCTCACCAGAGCCCGACCAGTTCCAGTCCCACGCACCCTGCAATACAGGGCAGCAATAAGTTTATCACACGCTAGATTGAACTCATATTTAGAATTAGGGAGAATGTAGAGAGAATTCAACACTGAGATTTAGGGAAGAGTGCAAAGAGACTTCATCAATATGAATTTGGGAGAGGGTAGGGATACTTCAACATTGAGAATTAGGGAGAGTGTCTCTGCATTTTTCCTAGTGTATAGTAGGAGGAGAGGAGATATAATACTTCAACAATGAGAATTTGGGACATTGTATAGGTACGTTCACAATGAGAATTAGGAAGTGTGTAGGAGAGCTTAACCTTGAGAATTAGGGATCGATTAGAAAAATTTCAACATTGAGAATGAGGAAGAGTGCATATAGGCTTCAACAATGAGAATTTGTGATAGTGTAGAGAGACTACAACATTGAGAATTAGGAAGAGTTTAGGGGACGTTAACCTTGAGAATTAGGGATCGATCAGAGAAATTTTATCATTGAGAATGAGGAAGAGTGCATATAGGCTTCAACAATGAGAATTTGGGAGAGAGTAGGGATACTTCAACATTGAGAATTAGGAAGAGTTTTGGGGACGTTAACCTTGAGAGTTAGAGATGGTGCAGAGAAATTTTAACATTGAGAATGAGGAAGAGTGCAGAGAGGCTTCAACAATGAGAATTTTGGAGAGGGTAGGGATACTTCAACATTGAGAATTAGGAAGAGTTTTGGGGACGTTAACCTTGAGAGTTAGAGATAGTGCAGAGAAATTGCAACACTGAGAATGAGGATGAGTGCAGAGAGGCTTCAACAATGAGAATTCGGGAGAGGATAGGGATACTTCAACATTGAGAATGAGGAAGAGTGCAGAGAGACTTGAAAAATGAGAATTTGGGAGAGTGTAGAGAGACATCAACATTGAGAATTAGGAAGACTGTCTCTGCACTCTTCCTAGTGCAGAGATATAATACTTCAACAATGAGAATTTGGGACAGTGTAAAGGTACGTAAACATTGAGAATTAGGAAGAGTGTAGAAGACTTTTTAACCTTGAGAATAAGGGATACTATAAAGAAATTTCAACATCGACAATTATGCAGAGTGTAGAAAGGCTTCAACATGGAGAGTTCAGAGCTACTTCAAAATTCATCTTTTGAGGTAGTCTAGCTGCATCTGTATTCATATATATATAATGGAGAGTTACCTCCGAGGCCTTGGGCACCGTGAGCGTGGCCGAGGCGTGCGTGGGCGTGGTGAGCGCGGCGGCCTCGCGCGCCTGCAGCAGCTGCAGTATGCGGCGCACGTCCGCCGTCAGTCCACTCTCCAGCGTCGCCACGCGCCGGCTCAGCTCCTCTATCCGCGCCAGCACCGTCGACATGCTGGGCGAGCCCGGCACGTTCTGGTACTGAGGAGACGCACTCTCCTGAAAAAAAGTTATAGCACTTTTAACAACTTCGACGAATTATGAACCACATTTACTCGCGACAAGGGTCCATAAATGTCCACCGAAATATTTACCAAACGCGGTGGGTAAATGAAGGCACTGATAATAAGGTAGTTGTCGTGGGGTTTTGTATCTATAGCCAATGTTCGACAGATCTATGCGGGTTATTAGTCCAAGTTAACAATACATTTTTTCTAAACGGGCAGGTCACCATATAAAACTGTTATTTCATATATCAGCGTCGTTGGCTCAGTGGTTACGGTATTCTGTATTCGATTACTAAATGTTAAGTACTGCAGAGAGCGGTCTGGTCTTGGATGAGTGACCGCTTGACCGTGGACGCTGGTCGTGGTGCGGATTCCATGTTAAACTGTAGGTCGCTTCCCTCTCCTTACATGGTGGTAGGGTTAAACCCACCCGTTAAATCTAAGGATACATTTCTCTATCCTTGTCGCTATGTCTTCTTTCAATCCAAATTTTTCTCTTACACATTTATTATTCACTCCATCTTTCAAGGATACACCACATATTCTTCTCAATGACCGCATTTCAACAGCATTTATTCTACTTTCATTTCGCTTCTGCCACGCCAAAAATTCATTGTCATACACAAATGCACGGAACAGAACGGTATTATGGAAAGCCATTCATTCATGCAGTGGAACTCTAATAAGGGAAGGGACCTACAGTTTAACGTGGAAACCGAACCACGACCAGCGTCAACGGTCACCCATCCAAGTCCTGACCGCGCTCAGCATTACTTAACTTCGGTAACCGAATACTGAGCCAATGACGTGATAAACGCTGATAAACTGATGACAGTGGAGGAAGCAAAGGATGTATGTCAGGAACGTGGCACATGGCGCTCCATTGTCACCGTTTACCCCTCCTGGGAAGAGGCGTGATGGTATGTATGTATGTATGTATGTATGTATAATGAATGAGACGCGTACCTGAGCAGAGGCGGCGGCCGCCGCTTCAGGTACATTCCGTTGCCTCTCGTCGGTGATATTGAGGTTGAAGAGGGGCCTGCTCGCCTGGTGTATGTTGCTAGTGGAGTGATGCATGGAGCGCGAGCCGGGGTGCGGCGTCACGTTGCAGTACACGTGCGCCGCCGAGGTCGACGGCGGCTGCAGTATGCTGTCCGCCGAGATGTGGGCACGCTGCGTCGCGGACTGCGCAGGCGGAGAAGGCGACGTGTTGGTGTAGTAGCTGCTCGGGTTCGTGCTGAGGCTGGAGACTGGCGCGGTGGCGCTGTGCGCGGGCGTCCCGCTGCCGGGCTCCGCGGCGCCGCCTGTAAGCGGCGAGGTGTCGTTGAGAGGCCCCACGGACGACTGGCGACGCACGGTCGGCCGCCGGCTGTTCAGCGGCTGCGGCGTCGACTGGGCTGTCGACGGATAAACCGACACAACGCTTCATACGAGTATACCGTTCGCCCGAAGTTTACCCCGTTAGAACTGTAGACGGCACGACATTCACTGATGCATTGGAGATGACCCTCGGAAGGAATGCGGCGACATCGGAATGTGCCGCTAGAACAGACAAAAACTCACAAATGTGTGATTTACGCCCTCAGTATATGTAATGTCTTTGTGAGGCGTGTGCATATTTATGTAGTTCTGTGAGTTTTTGTCTGTTCTGGCACATTCCGATGTCTCCGCATTCCTTCCGAAACTCATCTTTATTGCATCAGCCATAGATGGATCGAAAGCGGCCGAAAGATCAGTTTTCTAAGAACATTCAAAATTGCAGCCCTGGTCTGAGAGAGAAAAAGAAGACGCATTCCAGAAGATTTTAAAGAAGGGTTTAGTTAGAAGGGGATCATGCAGCTTAGTGTACTCACAGTTCACACTCACCGTACTTTCTTCTGGGCCTCATACTGTACACGCAAAACTAGCAGTGCACCTATTTGTAACAGATGATGTAGATATTTCTTTAGTTGATGGCTGCATTTGTAGTAGGTTATCTTGTAAGAATTTATGTTAGTGAAAAAAACCCAAGACAGTGACGTCCTTTGGCGTCGAATCCCTCGAAAAGTCTCGGCCCGAGAACTCCAGTGTCAAACTTAGTGACAGTAATACGAGGATGTGTGTCTGATGAATGGGTAGTACCGGTTAGCGGTGTGGAGAAGTAGGTTCTATGGAGGTGTCGGTGGTGAGTTAGAGGTGTGATACTCACAATACTTGTTATGCAGCGGCTGGTGAGTTTTATGGTGGTGGAGGTCGGGGAAGCTCCTCTTAAGCTGCGCTAGCATGCCTGCACACAAACCACGCCTCAGCACAACGCCGGGCTCATTCCGTAAACACCCACCGCGCTAAACGCTCACAACCTTACATCTGATGCATTCGCCGATTGGTCTAATGAAGATATTGTTCCGTGAAGACTTCATATATTTGAAAATAAAATCTTCTTTCTTTTTTAGCCATTTTATTCTCCCCACTGTTGGGTACAGGCCTCTCTCATTTACATGATATGAGAGTATTTTTGTCATACACGAAAATCAAATAGGTCTTGTAAATTCGTGAACATAATTTTGAAATATGTATAAAATAACAAAGTCAACGAGGATATCGGGTCCTCGTGCCAAATTTTAGAAATGCATACAATCATAAAGGTTATTCCGTGGGTCAATGTTTTGGGCGATAGCATTCTAGCAGTATGTTAGTAGGTATGTGTGCGATGGTAATTACAAGGCGTCGCCTAATTGCAACCGTAAAGCTGGGTTTACAATTAATTTACATTGCGTCTTTCGTTGTTATCGGACTTGTTTTTAGGTAGTGGTTGCAGTTTTCGTTAATGTTCATATATATTTTTTTTAAATAAATTTCACTAAATTACAATTATGAATGATTTGTAATATTTTATCCAAATTTTCTAATAAAGTCACTGCCACTTGGACGAAATTAAAAACTCTATAATGTCTGTTCAATATTTTATAATGTCCAGTAATAATTCTAAAGTACAAATAAAAACTGTTTAAGTAATGCAATAAGTTCATCATATAATCCAAAATTTTAATCCTTTATCTATATTTATTCTCAGTACTGGCCGCTTGCGGCTGTCTACGCGTTTTTGTGGTCTCGGGCAATGTCGTGTCGTAATTCTTTCGCCCATAACATTGATTCATGAAATGTTGCATATTAATAATTTTCTCAAGTCCAGACTTTATTTGTAAGGTTGTGAGCGTTGGAGGATTTAGTAAAATAATTAGGAGAAAAAACAAAGTCACCAGTGGAAACCGTCTCTAAACAATGTCGTAAAATTAGTAGAGTCAGGTTCCACTAGAGACGAAAAGTCGTAAACCGAGATGTGTTTAATATTTAGATTCATTCGTATTATGTACTTAAATAAAAAAAAAACGGATGTTTAAACATTTATCTAGTAACTCTTCAAAGACTTGCCTGATTAATTTTATATTTAACGAATATAATTTTTTCAAGTAATAAAATTATTGAAATTTGAAATGAATTAATTTTAGTGATATACCCAATTTTAAAGGGACTATACAAATTTACTGAACTTACATTTTCTAAAGTTATTTAATGAATAATACAATACATTTGTAAATTTAATCCTTAAAAAGTTTTACTACTTGTATGTAATCCAAATTTAAATTTTTAATATTTTATAAGATTAATTTCTTTAGCATAACTACTAATGAAATTCTACAATAACTTTTTTGTAAGATTAATAGAATAATCATTATAGAAGGGCTTAAGATAAATATAAAGAAGTATTTTAGGTTTGAAATAAAAACATTAAAATGTAGCAAAATTCGAATGATCTAGGTACAAAACTTTAACATTCCACAACAAGTGGTTGCTAAAAGGATCTAGAAAGCTGACCAAGGGGAGCGTCTAATTACTGGGATGGAAGTCAATAAAAGAAAAACCTAAAACTAGAAGGTCAAAATTTCAGGATTACAAAAAGGATCCACCAAAGCCTCAAATTTGGGGATAGTTTTAAAATCTACACACAAGAGGAAGGTGTAAGGCATATGATATAATTGAAATAAAGGTAATTTCTAGTCAAACATCTATTTTGTTTCTTCTAATTTGCGCGATCTTCTAAACTGGTGAAATGATTCATTCTACATCATCTACTTCTAGTTTGTAACAGATGTTTCTTCGGCGTCTAGTCTAGCTAGAATAAATTGATTTTAAGGTTCTGTTGCGATACTCGCAATTTAATGAAATATTTATGAATACTATCAGAATTTGATAGAAGTGTGTTCGACAAAGAAATTTCAGTTTAATTAGATTAGGTCACAATTTAGTGTGAACATGAACTTGTGTAAGAAAATACGATTTCTGTACGTACCAGAAGAGAGAAAAAGGTACCCTTATTACCTGAAACGGACTACGAAAATGCCAATAAAGTTGAACTATCATTGAATTCAAATTAAAAATAACACAAAATGAAATGTTTCTCAATTCGCAGAAGAATGTTGAGGGAAGAATTACATACTGACCGGTGTGGAGTTGAATTATCAGGTAGTACCCAGAATGGGCAAAATGGTAGGTGCCCTAATTCCCTAAAAAGAACTCTGCAAATAACTATGATTGAATTTAATGCAAGGATCACACAAATCAAAATATCTCCCGAATTATAGGAGGAAACTAAAGGAATATTGGTAGACTGACCGGTGATGGAGTTGAGGGTGGTGGACCTGGGCTTGCTGAAGTTGAGGTTGAGCGGCGTCACGTCCTGGCCCGCCTTCTCCGTGGAGAACTCGAGGATTCCGCGCGGCGAATGCGAGTCCGTGTCGTCGTCGCTGAACTGGGAGTCCTGCAACAACGCTTGTACCATGGAGTATGCTCGGGCGTGCTCGGCGATCCCACCTCCTTCCTGGATAAATGAAACATAAGGATGTATTGAAATCTGATACTAAATTATCTGCCAGTCAGCCCCTCCTCAGGCCCCAGCCAATCCTCCCAACCGTCAGCGGAAAGGTCCACTGTCTGCTCCCTTACGCATTTGGTTGGTGCCGTCATCCACGCTCCTGTTTCATTTCAAAATTGGATGTCAATTGTAATTCTAATTCTCTAATCATATTTTTATTTGTTCTTGTTGTAGCTGTGCGTATGAGTACTTAATACCAAAGCATTATCTTTTCTTTCTTTTGCAGCCAATTAATTAACCCCATTGCTGGGCACCGGCCTCTCTCATTTACATAATATTTGAGGATTTTAGTCATACACTTCCACGGTGAACAACCGGCTTGTAAGTGGGTTTCCTCCCGGTGTGTTCATTCACCGGAGTGTCAGCGGTCATTTAGCACAAATTCTAATAATTTCGTAATAATATTCCATGACTCTTGATTTTAAATTCCTAAATTGAATTGGCACTCGACAGTATAACAAAAAGTAATGCGATATCACATGTTTATAAATTCCCCGTTTTAACTAATTCATAAGGATATATCGATTAATAATACATGAATACACACATTACGCATCACTTCACTCGAGTACTCCATCACTCACTATTTCACATGTTCATTCATCTCATCGGAAACTGTACCTATGTAAGAATTGTCACAGGCAGCATCCCGGAGCGGGAGACGTACCTGCTTGTCGGGGAAACTCTCGGACTGAGCTTGCCTGGTGGTGCGCGCGTAGGCCTCGCGCAGTAGCCTCGCGTCGCGTCCGGCCGGCTCGCCGCGCTCCACGCGCCGCTTCCGCGGCTCTACGCCTGCTAACTCCTCCTGTCATCAGTGAGTCATCAATTCAATCATAACTTCTAGCCTCTTTTTTCCTAGCATTCATCCTTTGCTTAATACACTGTCACATCTCGCTTCATCTTCATCCTCATTAGCTTCTTATATCTGTTTGGTCATTCTTCTATTCTCCATGTTATCAGGTCCAGAGCTAGAAGAATAAGAACATTTATTTTTTTTATGAAAACTGGATGTCTACATCACCTAATGCACCAGTTCTTCTAGTACCAGTGATGTCAGCCTAAAAACCATGGTGAGTTATGTAGGTGGTGCCATGCCAGCACTTCCCTCAATTCCAGCCGGCTACACTGAACTGGACGGAAAACACG
>WYDE02235044.1:0-14478 GCA_009867175.2 Adela reaumurella
AAACGAATTCCGCATCTATTTTGCGTACCTTTATATGACTTTGTGACTTTATTTGTACGATAGGTAAGCGAGTACCATGGATTGGCATGGTACGGCCCTTCGTTTGTTTCGTTATTTCGTGTGGTAAATGTTACATCGGGCAGACGAAGAGGAGCGTGGCTACAAGGGTCTCCGAACACATCAGGGCTATATGAAGAAGATGTATTGGACGAAATCTGCACTGTGCAACCATGCGACTCTGGTCCAAATCATTGGATAAGATTTGATCAGGCTAGAGTAATTTCTACTGAAACACGAACCGTTCCAAGAATCGTCAGGGAAGCTATTGAAATAAAAAAGCACAAAAATTTCAACCGTGAGGACTGGTTCAAACTTTCAGCTATGTGGAACCCAGTACTTCAGACGATAAGAAGAGATGAGCGTATCGAACCTGTGGAAGATATCGTTAGCTCATACTGCCTCTCTGCTGATTTATGGAACGCAGCTAACACATCAGATGGCGCTTCTCCACCTACCAGTAATTTAACTCAATGTAATTTAACTCACGAATATAATTTGCGTTCTAGAAGGCATCCATAGCTGTCAGCACATTTGCTGTAGTCCTATTACGAGTTAAAACCTCGTTGCTCACCCGTGTTTATCGCTAGAATTTAGTATGCAACATGGTGAAGCAACACGTTCACTTCGCCGTGTTGCATACTAAATTCTAGCGATCAAAACGGGTGAACAACGAAATTTTAACTCGTAACAGGACTACAGAGCTCGTAGCTAGCAGACGTCTCCGTGACCGTGAACAGGACGCTCTGTTCGATACGTCGGAACAATCCGATAAAGTCGCCGCGAGAAAGACCGTTTGAATCGCACTAATACGATAGGTTTCACTCATTTCTATGAAAAGAATTAAAATTAATTTGTTCATAATTTTTCGTAGTTATTAGATTCCTCACGAATTACGATTAGCTAAGGTTTAATTTTGTTTGCCAGGATAAGTTACGTTACGTCAGGTGAGGTTAGTGAAACTAATAAATAGATGAAAGACATTAGTCTCTAAACCAAAGCCCTGTAGGTACGATGATTTTTAGACAGCACATAAATTACTTTTATTTAGGGTTTTGACAAAAAGTTTAGAAATTTTTAACCTTTCGGTTAGGTAAAATTTAAGTATAATCTGTACATCGTCGCCGCCGCTCAGACCGTGTATCAGGATCGTGGCACGTGGAGATCCGTTGTCTCTGCCTACCCCACTGAGAAACAGGCGTTTACCCTACTGGCCTATAGGAGTAAGTTAAGGATTACAGATGCAACTGGTTCGAATACGAGAAGTCGAACATACTCTCAGTTTAATACTCTTCTAGGGATATTAGTATTTTTTTTTAGTTTCAGAGCAATCCCTACTCCATTTTGCAACAACTCGGTATTCCAGGTAACTTCACTGGAAGGTTTTAATGAACTGGAAATCGTCAGGAACAATGTGACATGAGCTATTAATATGAACTTTGGCTTCGTTTCGAGGCAATTTCTAAGGATTGGTCAACCAATAGGTACAATTATCAAGTTACGACGCAATTTAACGTCACTTATAAAACAGTTGCTTCTCACACAAAAAATACTATTTATTTACTCGTTTAGCGATGTAGGTAGGCGATGCAACAAAATAAAATGACAAAAAAAAACTAAAATAAACATTGAAATGAAATAGTAAAAACAATAATAATTTTATGCAGGTATTATGTAATACATAGGTACGAATGCTTATATATTATCCTGAATTACCTACCACACAGCCTAATCGCCGTACTATGGGGTGGCAGACGTGAATCAGTATATACGTTGCTGCTGCCTACGAGTGCACATACATGCTACTGTGTCAGTGTGTACATTATTAGCGTCATTGGCTCAGTGTTTCCGATATTCAGTATTCGATTAAGTAATGCTGAGCGTGGTCAGGTCTTGGATGGGTGACCGCTTGACCGTTGATGCTGGTCGTTGTTCGGATTCCACGTTAAACTGTAGGTCCCTTCCTTCTCATTACGGGATGGTAGGGTTAAACCCGCCCGGGTTGGTACCACCGCACTCAATGAAGGTCGGTCGAAGCGGCTATGAAACATAGTTCGTATTTTTCGTCCAGTTCAGTGTAGCCGGCAGAAATTGAGGGAAGCTCTGATATATGGCACCTACCTATATAATTCACCAAGGTGTTTAGGCTGACATTACTAGTACCAGAAAACTGGTGCATTAGGTGATGTAGCCTTCCGTGTCAGTTTCAATAAAAAAAACATACAAGTATTAGGTTACGGTGTATTTGTGCAGAATAAAGCTCTCTGTACCTGTGTGATGTCACCGCAGCATATGAATTTGGCTTAATAGAAAGTTAAATAATGAAGTACTAAGTACTAAATAGGTAATTAATTATTTTCCTAAATACATACATTCCTTAAAGCTGAACTTGATAGAAACAAGAACACGTCCTATAAAGTAAGTCAAGTTAAGATACACCGCGCTGTAGATGCGTGGAATAAACTACCCGAAGATGTTATCAAATTCACCTAAATGAACGGCTTTAAAAACAAATTAAACAAAATAACGAAATCAAAACACAAAAACAAAGCTATTCTACATAAATAAAAAAGGTTAAAAAAACAAGTGCTCTCGAAAACATTCAAGAATCACCAAGATGCATCAGTCAGTGTTTTCAAAATAAAATAAAAATAAAATGTTATACTGATTATTTGCAAATAAAGATCAGTCGATAACCGTGCACTTGTAATGCGATTTATACGTAGTTTATTAATTAAATGTAATTTTTTATAAATTTTTTAATTTATTATTTAAGCCAAAATCATTCTCCTAATAATATAAAATATGAATTAATAAAGATCCAATGTCCAGTCTATGAATTCGTTTGGTGATTTAGCACAGCCCAGTACACACACACGGCCTTTAGAAAGCACGTCTTATTTCACTATCCACCTTTAGCCAAGCAATATCAAGCATCATTTGCCCTGAGGTCTATACCTGACTGCATAATGTGTGCGCAGACGGCACATAAATCTTGAACGAAACGCGCGCGTTAAGGCGCTAACTAATTGCCGAGTGAGTGGCCGATGACGCGCTCCCATTACTCATTCGCCTGCTAGTGTGCTACGTTAATCTACGTGCGCTCTGCCGCCCCGCCGACGACGCCCCCACTTCCACGGCCGTCAGTGTAGAATCCACCACCGGCAAATCTAGCCTGGGAAGGTGATATCTACGGTCATTTAGACCTTAGAAACTACAAGGATTTATTTGCCTACAACCTATCATAGCATTCTGTAGTGTTATGTATGATATGATATGAAGCACCAACAAGATAATGTTATATTTTTTCCTGTCAACGCACTCTCAGGACTGTTTGATTAACTTTTTAAAATTATTAATTTCCTACATTAATTCCTATTCCACCCTTGCATCTAAATCTACAAGCTGAAAATATTGCCCGCCTTCGTCGAAGTTATCGCAAGAACCTCCCATCCACACAGAACGCCAGCTATCGAATCAGCAGCAGTTCCCAACAAACTATACGTGTGTTTAATCGTTAAAAGACGATCCGTAAATCGTTTATTAATAATTTTCATTAAATTATGCACGAAGCAATAAAGTTCAAAATCGCTTAAGTACTCAATGTTGGAGTTTTTATTTTTGTATAAAAAAGAAATTACTTCTTTTACATGCTATTACTTCTAAGCACTAGATCACTTTAATCTTCATGTTTTAGTTAACTTACTGTATAATTTAATTCGATTTAGGTATTTATTTTCAGGTGCCAACATATTAAATCGTACAAAATATAAAACAAACATAAAAAAATACAATATTGCTAGAAAGAAAAATTATAGTACCAAATAATCTTTCTTCAAAAATACCTATTGCTTAAAAATTAATTGAAATATTTTAAGATTAAATATAAAAAACATTGAAATTAATTTAAATTAAAAACTATTACAAATACATATAAGATTAAATTTATTATTGTTTAATTAAATGAGATAAAAAATATATATAATTACATTTAAATAATGCTAAAAACAATATCGATGTCATCATATTCGAAAAAAAAAACGTCGTCGTGGTCTACGTTATTCCAGGTGAAACCCCCGAATCAGAGGATGGCCGCAAGATGAACGAGGAGGTCAAGATGTCCCGGAACCGTCGGCTCCGTGAATCAAGTACGTCCCAAAGTTCCCACCCTTGCCCGACCGAGTAATTATAACAAAGTAAAAGAAAAACATAATATACCTATACAAGATTGCTTTTATTGAATATTAGGTTTATATTGACATGTTTTTGACTAAATTGACCAAACAAATTCAGCAGAACTTAGTTCTAATAAAAACGTACTTACATAGATACTTCTATGGATGAATATGCTGATCTGGCAATCCAGCGGAAATATGTAGAGAATCTTGGCGCAGATTCCGCATGATGTTTGAACGTTAGTAACAAACATGACAGTTACGGACTACGAGTCTGGCACGGTAGCGGAGACGTCAATGAAACAAAAGTCTAGGGTAACAAAGGGACGGTTTTCATTGTCTGCTAGACTTGCATGGTGTTTCGCTCGTTCTCGCAGTTGAGGCAGCCTTCTCTTTTGCTCGGTGAGTGATACAACATTAATTAATTAGGTGCTGTGACAATAACTTGGGGCGAGACAAATTCCCCGCCGTGATTATTTTCTTTCGCGTCACATAATAGACGTCCTGGACATTGTGTGAAGTACACTCAACTGCGAACGAATTGAATTCTAATCGGTAGACTGGAAAATGTAATGCAAATGCTTACGCGAATTATTATTAAATACCGCGACTGTAATCTTTGAGATGTAGAGTGAAGAATGATTGTGTAATCCTTTGAAAGATAATCTTCACCGTATCTTTCAAAGGTATTCTTCTCAAATCCAAACATATTCTTCTCAATTAACGCATTTCACATATATTTAATCCACTTTCATGTCGCTTCTGCCATACACAAAAATAACTGCCATACGTAAATGTTGGGACCAGAAAGCTATTATGTATGTCGCGCAGTGGAGCTTATCACTCGACTTTTCAAGATATTATTCAAAGCCCCATTCAAGCGTTTGAACACTTTGATCACTCGCCTTTCAACATATTTATCGTACTTTCCGTCTCCTGTGAACACAATATAATTCCAAGGTGCACAAACTCGTTCCGTTGTTCCAGCTTTTCATCTCCTATTCCTAGGTTGCATTCAGTGACTGAAGCGGGACATATCTCAAACACCATAACTTACGTCTTACTTATATTTATTTTCGTTTCTCTTTCGTTGCACGTATTATTCATGGTTAAAACATTTCTCACTAGAGCCTCGTCAGATGACATTATCAGAATTGCTCATAGTACCGTTACAAGTTACATATAAAAAAACTCGTCGGACGCCCCTTTTGTTACTCAGACAAAACGTGTATGTGTGATTGTTACCAATTAGGTAATGACAATTTTTGTAGTTTTACTTTTCGGCGGCCGAGCCCCCGACATCGATAAAAAAGCTTCAGCTAAAACACGCATCTAAATCGGCTCAACTGATCCGAGGGTCTATCGCAAACAACAACACAGTGACATAACAACAAGCATACATTGGACAGAGAGACGGACTCGTTCAAGACATGAAGAGAAGTGAAGGGATTGAGAATTACATGTCGACATTTTCTCGCCGTAGGTAGACAAATTAGTTATATTCACAAAAACAAAAAAATACAGAAGATGAAATAGTGAGTTTAAATTGAAGTATATTTAAATACATTTTCCTAACAGATAAAGCAGAATATCTGTAACTATGTAACTATATGTGTCGTCTGGAATTGATCTCTTAATAACTCGAGAACGTTTCCATCAAATTACATCGGGTTTTCCCTGACGTATTCTGTAACAAGTTAGGATAGTTACAGCATATTTGTCAACGCGGTAGTCCTTGGGACTTCGGAGCAGTGACCAAATTTCTTCCAGGCACCGCCGCATGCAGGATGGGCTGGATAAATTACATGAACGACATGTGTTTTTTTTTCTTTTTAATCGTGAGCGAGCGCACCGCGGGAGCTTAGAGTATATATATTTATTTATGTAAGTTTAGAATACAAAGGAGGACTTAGTGCTGCAAAAGCGATATTCGGCAGTAAATTTTTATCAATAATTTAATTAAATTTAATCAAAACCAACGAAGGTATTCTCCCGAAAATGTGTCAAATGTTTAAAATTATAATTGCGTAGATCCAGCTTTAGCTTCGCCAGTCATGTAGAGTTAGAAAATGCGCGTGTAGAGTGTACCAAAGCGAAGAAGAGATGAGGCAAACTTTTATGTCGGCAGTTACGTCATTAGTTAATAAGACGTCGTCGCGATAGCAGTCGCCAGCCACAATATTGACTTTCTTCTCTGCGCGTTCAGATAAGTTTGTTGGCTACGGATTTGCCGGACACTTTTCAGAATCAAAGAGATACCAGCAGAATTAAACTTTTAAGAAACAAGTGGCAAAGTAGCGGCGTCTCGTGTAATTATTAGGAGTATGCACTAGATAAAAACTTTGAGATTAAGTAGGCTATCACACATTTCAATATATTAATTAAATTCCGTAACAATATCTACTATTTACTTAATAAAAATCTAGAACTGACTGACGCATATCCCAAAACGTCTAGAAGCATGAAATTTTGAATAGGAGTTCCTTATGTATCACCTATACACAGTGAATAATACACTAAGCACTAAGAGATCTAATAGCACTTAATTAAGTGCAGGATAATTATTCTAATAGCACTAAGAAAGGATATTTGAAAAAAAAAATTACTAGGGCGAAGCCGCGCACAAAATAAAATACATATGTACCTAAAACGATAAAAAATGCCAGCGTGTTTCCTCGGGTGAGGCAGAGTGTGGTGAAGGGTGGGGGTATGGAGTCGAAAAGTATATACGTATTAAGATACTAACTCAACATCATTATATCCACTAAGTATAGACTTATTTATATAAGTTACACGAATTTAGCTTAGTTTTTGAGCTTGAGATTATACATCATGTCAGTATATTTTTAGTATCACTTTTCTTTTAGGAGAAATAGCCTGCGTTACGAAATAAAAAAAAATCAATACATACCGCCCTAATAGTCATTGAACACCGCCACAAAAATATGAAGAAAATTATTATTCTTTGCAAGTTTTAGTACCTAATGTATAAGTTCGATCGCAGAGAGGTAAAAAATACGTACGGATGTGTACAGCCTACAAAAAATAAGTGCAGTCTAAAGGGATATGTTTCTCAATAAAATAATCCTAGGCAGGCCGAATAAGCAATCCCAATGATTCCCAAATTCCCGTCTTATAAACAATTCAGCCCAATACTGGTCATAAAGACGCGATCTCAGACCGTCGTATCGTCTGGATAAACACTCGTAAAATATTTTCAATATTATCCGAGCAATCGGTTTAGTAATATTTCGTGAGCAGAGAAAAAAGTCGTCTCTATACGCTCTTCAAAGATATAGGGGATACAATATTTTTTCTGCTGAAAATGAAAAATTACAGAAGTTCCCTTTCCATTTTGGTTATATCAAATAGCTATATTGTTACATTTACATTTAATTAATAAAGTCGTTTTGAAATGATAAAGATACCATAAAGTGATAATTATTAGTTTGGAGCACGAAATATTTCATTTTATATATTACAGTGTAGAAATTTAAATTGCTGCATTACGAAATAAACCGTGAGTTGTAGTTTTCGTAGAAATAACTTTAAAAAAAGGAAAATCTGTCACGATTAACATAACTTTATGAAATGTCAGCTGCCCTAGCTAAGATAAAGTAGAAATTCATCAAGACAGCGAGACTGCCGCCGCGGAGACAGACAGCAGTGAATTTAGGCGGAGACAAGACGTTTCGGTCTCCGCCCGCCCAGCGGGAAAGCTAAGGCGGCGGCGGCCCACCCGCCCTCGAGCCCCGCGGCGCGCTCCGTCCGCCCCCAACTACCTTACTTCCGCACCATCCGGTTTTCAATCAAGAGCTTCTTTTTATTTCTTTCCAGTCAAAGAAATATTCGGAATATCTTCCTGCAAACGGATCGCAGTCACATAAGCGGATAGATATTTGCGAGCTATTTATTTAATTGACTGATATTTTGGAATCCTCTGTCTTATTTAACTTAAATTATATATCAATATTCCCGTCACAATGTATATTTATTTTAATTATATCGTGATTATATTAAATTTTTTTCATTGCCAGTTGCTGCGGTGTGAAAGAATATAACGCGAATAAATCTTAAAATGCGAAAGTAGTTTTTGTTTTTGTTCTTTCCATATCTATCTTTGTTTTCTTGTTTTGTTTTGTTTACCTTCATAACATAAGTTATTACTGTAAGTTGTTATCTGTGTGTATTTATTTTCAGTGTGCCTTTCTTCTTTTACAATCTGGGCCTATCTGAAAAACAGCGCTACAGATCTGTAGATCTGTTGCGATGGGTCCATTTCGTTATCAATGTTATGCTGTATATATTATATTTGTTTCTTGGTACTTTTGTTGGTGAGAATAAATGATATTTCTTTCTTTCTTTCTTTCAAAGTATTTATTATGTTATGACTCCTTCACTTACCTAACTAGAGTGACCATTGAACTTAAATACACAGAAGTAATATTACTTAGGAATAGGATTACATGTTAAGAGTCAGACGATTCCCATATACTGCCACAACGCGCCGCAGTCATTCTGGTCCGTAGATTTGGTTGTGAATAAAGCAATAAAAATGCCCCACATGAGTTTTTTTCTCCTGCATCGTGCACTCTATAAATACAGGGCTTAACGTCAATATCCCTCCACCGGAAAGGCTTAGCTATGAAGGGCGAGAGATTTATTAGCCACTTTCTGTTTTATAGTTGGTGGGCACGCCCGAAGCCGAGACGATCTAATCACGCAAATTGACCACTCCGATTTATGGCGATGCACATACGTACGGTTCAATGAGACGTAAAAGGAAAAGTGTGCATCTTTATCCTGGGCGGGGCGCCGAAGATAAGAAATGTTATCGAAAGGTTATCGGGAGACATATGAACTAATTGTCCTGAAAGCTATCTATATATATGTATATGGACGTACGAGTATAGTCAGCCAGAACGTGTGTATCAACTGCGGTAAATGGATTTCGTGAATGTATTTATAACCGTTAAAGCCTTACCGACAGCAGTTGAGAGTCAAGGAGAGTTCAAAAGGCCACCTGTTAGGTGGAATGAAGACATCCGGTACATCGCATGTCGTATAAATGTAAAAGTACAATATTATGTTACCTTGTGGGGCTGGTACTTAAAAGAATGTCCCCACTGCATCTCTTCCCATGCATGTCGTAAAAGGCGACTAAGGGTTAAGGACAAGATATCGTTTTAAAGGGCGACAGGCTCGCCATCTCTCACCTTGGCACAGTACTTTTACCATGTCATGCAGTACGTGGGTCTTGTGCCTTACGTGCTGCTTCATCTTTTCCGAATGAATACCTTGCGAAATATGGTGGTCGGTGTTGTGCTGTAAGTTACCGGAGCTCTTGCGGCACAACGCCGATTTCTCTGCTTACCCCGATTGTCGGGATTCAGCGTGAGTGATATGTATATGCATGTATGTACAATATTAAGTTTCACGTTGAGTTATCAGAGTGTCCACCACTCCATGTGAAATATTGTCAATCGGATATCAATTCAGCTCGGTGGAATATTGTGAAAAATTACGACGTAAGCTATAATTTATGCACTCACGCTCCACACCGCGCGCCCCTGCGCCCGTGGCCCCAGTGCCAGCCAGTGTTGGGACCATTAAGCTACAGTCCATGACCGATGAGTTTATATTCAGAACTCCCCATTTTCCTAATACACAATTGTAAGCGGATTTGTGCTTGTTATAAAATAGATAGGTGCAAGTACCTACAAAAAGTACTTGGTATAAATAATTGCGCGACGTATGTACCGATTTATGTTTTTTGTGTTTAATCCAACATAAAATTACGTTTGCTTGCAGCAATACTTTCGTTACGCTCACGTTACATATGTGATATTGTTACTGAAGGCTACATTTCAAACACGAACACATTTTCAACGGGAATGAAATGAAGACATCGCGTTTGCCCCTCGTGTGCCCACCACCCGCACCATCGCGCCTCGCCACAGAAGCCGTCTCGCGGCAATCCACCCATTTGCTACCCAAACGACGCATCGGTCAAAAGCGCCATCCATGCAAATGTCATTGGGTCGGCGACGCGAAGCCATCTCATCTCCAGAACAAAGATCGCGCGGCAGCTATCTCGCAGCGCAGAACTGAAAACTCGAAAAGTAAACTTATTTCCATACGTTCATCGGGAGCTTTTCAACCTTTTTATTCTTCGGGGCGACGTCTTGAATACGAGATTAGGCCTACCTTTCTGAACGCACCTTCCAAATCCCGAGTTCAAATTATCCGATTTTTATTCTGCGCCGCTCGCGAATTCCGGGATCTCGAGGGGCTGGGCGGTGGCGGGCGAGGAAAGGGGCGCCCGTGGAGGGGAAAAAGGCGAGGTGCGAGGGCGGGGGGAGAGTTCGGGACAATAAATAAAGCGGTAACAACCCCTCGGGGATTGCGAAGTAGGCCGCGCCTGATAAGAATCGCCGCCGCTGCCCTGTCCATGCTAATAAACTATCGGAGGAGCACGTGGGCGTGCGTGGACGTGCGACAAGGACCAACCAACGTCCACGCAACGCACTAGCTTATAAAGTATGATTTTTCTTAATATGTGGGAACAAGGCCACTTTCAGCGTCGTCCCTTACTCATTATAGTTTGTATGCCTTGGTAGAGCTATATTACTATGATAAGGGGTGTACAAAGTTGGTTAGACATTTTCTCAATGCCTTTTTGATGTGGAAAATGTATGTAAAAAAGAAAACAAAGAAGTGTAAGTAGAACTCGCGGTCTGAGGGTTCCGCACAAACTTATAATTCAACGAACTTATGAGTGAAGAGACTCGATGAATTTTGCTTGTTTTCAATGCCGATCAATTCAATATTTTTTTTTAAGTCATAAAAAAGTTATTTCAATCAGTAAAGTATTTATGGTTGAATAGAGGTTATTAAACTTTACAACCTTTCCATAGGTTGTTTTTTTGTATAGGTATCTAACACAAAATGTAGAAATATTAAATAAAAAACTATTTACCCCTCTCCCGCATGGCTTCCTCCGATCCCGCGCGCACAATCCCACCGCCGCATTTGAAATCTACCTTTCCGGCTGGCTGCTACCATCGGTGACTTTTTTAGTATTTTCCTCTTCCCTATTTTTTTTTGGGGTCCTCAAAACCATTCGTTTCGTGAATATTGGCCTTCGCCTAGGTATCAATTTTACTTCATCGCTAAGCTTTGGTACAGCAAATCGAGTGAGTAAAGTAAATACAAAATCTGTCGTCGTCGATGTGACGCTGCTTTTGACGTTAACGACAGAGCTGGGGCGCCTCGGCGCGGCGGCGCTCTCGAGCCGCACCGCACGCTGCTGCCTAGAAACTTTTAATTAGTGAGCTAATTACGCTATTGGTTAACTTCATAAGCTTCGAAGACAGAATACCGACTTGTAAGATAATATCGATCCTTCGCTCGATCACGTTCCGGAGATTTCATGAAGCATTAAGGAAGTACAGTAACGTTAAAAACTAAAGATAAGTGATAAAAGATAAGTGTACCGTGTGGGGCCGGTACCTAAAAGAATGACCCCACTGCATCTCTTCCGATGCATGTCGTAAAAGGCGACTAAGGGATAAGGACAAGATGCACGGTACGTCTACCCATTCGTGCAGCAGGTGGGTCTTCGTTCCTTACATGTTGCGTGATATCTTGTCCGAATAACTTGCGAAATGTGATGGTCGGTGTTGTGCTGTAATTTACTGGAGTTCTTGCAGCAAAACACCGATTGCTCTGCTTACTTTACCCCGATTGTCGGGATTCAGTGTAAGTGATATGTAACTGATTTTAAGTAAGTAAATAAGCCATTCCGGCCGGACAGTCTCTTTTTCGCCCCTTTGGAGAGAGCTGTCTTCTGTGATGCTGTTCTTCCGGAGCGGTGTATCAGCGTTGTAGGATATCCACAGAATGATACAAAAATTATGTCTTATTATTGTTGACCAAAGTCGGAAATTTTGAATTACATTTTTACAGTTTTATAGAATGTTTTTCACGAAAGTTCTAATAATTGTAAGATTGTTTCTGTTTACTATAAGATGATGCTCATGTATCTAAGTATAAACTATGTCGCGAATGAACCTTGTGATACAGCCAGTAATATGATTTACATAATTTATAGCTATCCCAAATTCTATTGAGATATAATAGCACTACGCTCACCATTCAATCAAAATGAATTAAGGTCTACTCAGCATTGAAAACCTGGCATTTTCTCAACACGCACTAACACATTTTCTTTTTTATTGCTCTTGTTGGAAAGTAATTTTAACTTGGACGGTACCGCAGACATTCTAGATAATGAAATATAAAACTATGCAAATGAGTTACTCCATGACCGCCAACGCTCATTCCTAAGCTGTAGTGGATTTTTTATGCATTAAGGCCTTTCAGGTGCGATGTTTCATTGTTTTGTGGATTTATAGGGAAATAAATTTTCTGAACTGGGGCAACGTTTCAACAGAAATAGGATAATAAAATTGTTAACAGAGATGCCGTCATTGGAGTTCACAGAATAACCAATTTTGTTATTCATATAGATAGACGAAAGTGTTCAACTAAGCTTAAGAAGGTTTTATTGAAAATATCGGGGCCCATTGCGGCAATAGTCCTATTGTCAATTTTTCTGTCTGTCTGTCCGCGCCGGTCCGACATCCCGAAGAACTCGTGAAATACTCAACCGAATTTATAAAAATGCGTAAAATGTTTACCCAATTAAAGGAAAGGTCTGAAAAGTACAAATAATACAGAATTGGTACTGTTATAAAAAAAGTTTGAATCTAAAAAAAAAAATCTAAAATCGAGAAGAAGAATATGCTTAGAAAGTGCTCAATGTGCAGAAAGTATATAATGCTAGATAGTTCATGTATTTCGGTTGTTATATTTATGAAAAAATGTCCAAAATCTCAACAAATTCCACTCACCTAGGCATACCGAACGACCAGCACGGCGGCGCTACCGGTGGAAATTGCCGACAGTCAGGTAGAAATTGCTGCCACTTTACAAAAGCTGAAGAGAGGAGGAAATAATGGAAACGAATTAATTTATTTATTTCATTTATTTAATTATTTTGGATTAGTATTAAATACAGATACAACCTTTATAAAACGGGTGAAGTTTTGTAAAGCGAAGCGAATGTGGAAGGAAGGGTCGAACAGGGCCATCCTAGGCGAACATACTATCACCAAACCTTTAACGGAAAGGGTAAGTTCTCTGAGCCTCAAACGACGAGCATGTATGAAGAGATGTATCACAGTGGATGACGCTAAGAATGTATGCCAGGAACGTGCGTGGAACGTATCACATGGCGCTCAATTGTCTCGCTTACCTCTGCAGGGAAGAGGTGTGATGGTAAGTATGTTTGTAAGTTTTGTTACAATTAATTCAGTAGTTTCGAATTTATTCAATTTCAAATTCTTTCGTAACTACGATATTTTTATGGAAAGTTCCGCGTATTATTTTTTGAATTCCAAAGAAAATGCAGAAAAAGAAGATGCTGAAGCCGAAGGAGAATTTCTTTTCTCTGAATTGATTTCTGAGTTTTAGTGGTCTACGTAGGTGGAGTCCGATGTTTCTCTGCGAAGTATATTTTGCAGAGTTTTTTTGTTTCCTCGTATCCCCTTACAGTTTCGTCACTGGCTCGTCGATTCTAAAAATAACATAATGATTCTAGCGTTATACAGGTTATACGTAGATACACATTTCCAAGGAATTTATTGGTCTTAATGAACTATTCCGACAACATTAAAGACATGCCGCCTTTTCGTTGATTGTTCTATAACTAAAATAAAATGAGAGGAGCTGCTTCACGCACGACCCCTCCTGGGCAGAATTGAGAAGGGCGGAGCCTCGCCCCAGCGTTCAGCGCGGCCTTCGCTTAGGCGGCCTGTCTCTAACGACCTATACTGAGGACGTGACGATAGTTTATTCTATCAGTGTGGGCACAGTCAGGGTGAGGCATGTAACAACGGACTAGGTACCCTAATGGACCCGACACGCGCCGCTCTACGTATGTATGGGAACCGGACGCGCCAAAAATTTGCTAGGCGCGCGAACATAGAAGTATTAAAATACTTACCTGTGGAAGAATATGCCATCTTTAGTAACTCCTGACGTTTTTGCATTGTTTGGGCGCGTGAAAACGGCACAAATCGTCATCCTGCAGGAGATGTTGCCGGGGTTGCGCGCTCAAGCGAGAGCGAGTGATAGTCGTATTTGAACTACCTCGCGGTTGAACTGACTAGTACGGGAAGCG
>WYDE02235155.1:0-20371 GCA_009867175.2 Adela reaumurella
GGATGTGGCCCAGGTATTTGAATTCTTTAACCACTTTTATCTCAGTGTTATTGAGGTATACGGGCAGAACACGGTTCGGACCCGATCCTGACTTGAATACCATCATCTCAGTTTTACTTACGTTGTACATGAGACCGTGCTCCGCCGCATACCTCTCACATATCGCGAGAAGTTTTCTGAGACCCTTGATCGAGGGACTGAGCAGCACCATGTCGTCCGCGTAGCTCAAATTGTTTACGTATCTGTTATCCAATTTGAGACCGACCTCGGTGCGGCTGAGCTCCTTGATCAAGTCATTAATGTAAAGGTTAAAGAGGTCAGGCGAAGTCAACCCGCCCTGCCTCACGCCACAATTGAGGAAGTAGCTGTCCGAGAACGTGGAACCCCATCTTACATTATTTTTTTGGTTTAAATACCAAAACCTGAGTAGTCGGGTGACATCGCTCGGCACCCGGGCCTCATCCAATTTACTCCAGAGTTTTTCATAGCGAACAGTGTCAAACGCCTTACTGAAATCAAGAAAACAGGCATAAACCGAAGTTTCTCGCTCTGTGTAGTACGACACTGTTTGCTTAAGGGAGAAAATGGCAAGGTCAGTCGACAGTCCTTTCTGAAATCCGAACTGTCCATCATCAATATTGGTATTCCTTAATATTATTGGCTGTAAAAGTCTTTCGAAAAGTTTTGATAATATGGTGGCCAAAGAGATAGGTCTATAGTTAGACACTGCCGATAAGTTGCCAGTTCTATTTTTGACAATTGGTACCACCACAGTTTTCATCAGGTCGAATGGTAGGTGAGTATGTTCGATACATAGGCTGTAAAACAACGCTAAGATCGATTGAACATTTTCGCCCGCATAAATCAGGTGTTCTGCGCTGAGACCGTCATGACCAGGCGACTTCCCGCATTTCATTCTCTTAATTGACCCCATAATATCGTGAGGTGTAAATATAGTTAAGGATAGTTATAACTACAGTTAACGAGGTTGGGTACCCGTTTCTGTCAGATTGTTTCGCAGACAAGATAATTAATGGAGGTGTCCAGATAATAAAGCAATACAAAACTTGGCGCACACATTAACCCTTGTCGGAACTTTCAGTTTCACATGTACGAAGAGGTACACAGGGTGTCGCACACGGGAAACAGACGATTTAAAAAAAATAATAAAAACTCGAATATTCATATTAAAAAAAATTATTGCCACAAGAACACTCGGTATACGTAAGTTTTTAAGAAAACTCATGTGTGAAAAATGTCACCGAAAGGTGGTGTCCGTTGTACTGCAAATGCGCTGTTGGAGTCCTAAGCCCATAATTTTTTGGAACATAATGGATTTACTCTTACCGTAACATTCGACCGTTACATTGAAATTGTTAATTAATTTTTCATCCCTGAGTTGAAAAACAGAGGAACTGCTCTTGAGAACGTGTGGTTTCAGGAGTGAACCACAGCACACACTGCCAGAGCATCGATAGTGTAGTCACTTTATGTGTTGGTATGCAAAAAATCATAACAGCGATTTTATTTTTTATTTATCTGTCGGAGATGGTCATCATTCTAGTGCTCTAGAATGCCTGCAGCCCACCATGTACCGATACCGTCGCACACCAAGCTTCACCTGCTATTTCTCCTTTCCTTCCTTCATTCCTTCCTCCTGTCCCGTACCGTACTGAGCATAGCGCTAAGATTACTTATCTAAACCTGACATATCTATAATATATTAATTATATATCTATAATACAATGTTTATTTACAAAAAAAAATAAAAATTATAATTAAAATTATTATGTATAACAATTTCTCATTTTTGTTATTTAGAACAGTAAAGACCAGTTACGAGAATCAGTAGAAAAAACATTTATTTATTTTGACAACACTAAAGCCACAAAGTGTTCACTTAAAACAAATCTAAATAAATTACAAAATTTTTGGTAGATCTTCGCTACTAACTAATTTAACATTGCTTATAGAATATATTATCGATAAACAAAATCAAATCGATGTAATGATTTTTGCAAAGTCACCATGATTTACATAGTAAAGTGACTGGGGTACCATGGCAGTCCTCCGCAACGTTTCCTGGCAGGCTCATATTGAGATTCAGAGACGTTCCATGGGCTTCTCTTTCTTTCTCTGCGGTTTCTTTAAATCAGGAGTTTATGAAAATGAAACACGCACGTTGGAACAACTGAAGGAATCCATATTTGAACAGATCTGGCAAATTGAAGTAGATCTGCTGGGAAGAGTGGAGGGCACTTTTCGACAACGGCTCCAACAGTGCATTGAAGAAAACGCACACCATCTCTGCGATGTAATTTTTACACACGAGTTTTCTTAAATGCTTATGTACGTCTACGAAGTATTTTAATGGCAATAAATTCTAGCTTTAATATTCGATTTTTTATGATTTTTTTAAACGTTTCCGCCATCTTGTATAACTCCCAAAAATAGTATTTTCCACCAGTTTTCCTGTCTAAATGTCGTTGCAAGATTTAATTTATGGAAATGATCATTACAAAATCCAAATTTATGTTTCAATAAATTTTAGGCCTATATTAGAAAATCCAAATTTATGTTTCAATAGATTTTAGGCCTATATCGATCAACGATGTAAAAAAACCGATCAATTGAATACGCACTCACATGCCAAAGGTCCAGTCGTCATTAGATACAATATTAGTCACATTAAATTGACATTATTATGTAGTTGTGTCACTAAAACAAAATATGAGAAGAGTATTTAATTTTTGTACCGTGTGGGGCCTGTGGGGCCGGTACTTAAAAGAAAGACCCTACTGCATCTCTTCCCATGCATGTCATAAAAGGCGACTAAGCGATAAGAACATGATGCCGTGCTAAGCTCGCCACCTCTCACCTTGGCACGCTACTTTCACCGAGTCATGCAGTAGGTGGGTTTTCGTGCCTTACATGCTGCTTGATATCTTGTCCGAAATACCTTGCGAAATGTGGTGGTTGGTGTTGTGCTGTAATTTACCTGATTTCTTTTCAGTACAACACCGATTGCTCTGCTTACCCCGATTATCGGGATTCAGCGTGAGTGATATGTATGTATGTATGTACGAAATAATTTTTCGATAATTGTTGTCAAAAAATAATTATTGTAATTATCAAATTTCCTTCGTAATATAATCGCAAAGGTAATCTTAAAATTACCTTTTTTTCAAAATATACTAATTATTTCGAAAAACTATATAGTACTACACTTACTACAATTTCGGGTTCTGCTTATGTGTACAAATTTTCATTACAATCGGTCTCTCCGTTTTAAAGAAATTTTAATCACTGGGCAGGGATTGCATCCCTACACGATAGACCTACCGCGGATGCGTACAAATAGGTCCTGTAGATCTTTCATCTACAGTACCGGTAAACCTGAAACGCTCTCCCTGCCCACATATTTCCCTCCAATTACAGTCTCGAGTCCTTCAATAAGGGTGTGAATAGGCAACTGTCAGGCCGGCATGGCATTCGCAACCCCCGCATACAACCGAACGTCCATAGGTGTCGTTAGTCACCTTTTGGGTGGCTAGGCGCCATATGTCGCGCTTTTTAGTGTATATGTATATTGAATAAGCTATTTCCATTCTCACTAAAATCACTGCGTTGGCAGTATTGTTCCAATCCAACTGATTTCGGGGTGTTGCGGTAGACCGGTATCATCATGCATTATTTATCAGTTATTTAGCCTCTTGGTGCTCCGCTTCCACTCTAACAAGTCATCATATAATAAATAGCCTTAAATTAAACTTATGGCGCCTTATCGTTCACGTCCGAGACTTGCACTTAAACGGAGACTGAAAAGGTGAGGCGTGAGGCGTGAGGCGAGTCGCTCATCTCGCTTGGCAATAATTACTTGTATGATGTAAGGTTCTTGCTTTTGTCGATTAAGTTCACCCGCCAAAGGAGATATTTCAAAAGGCAGCTACGCCTTTTTGGGCGAGTTGTTTTTTTTTTATGGAAAGCGCGACATTATGACGCTCGCCAGGCTACGCGACGTTATATCTGACTGCGCCCACGGGCATTCGTACATTCACGAGGACTGCGAATACCATCACGTTGGGTTATGTTCGCATTATTACCGAAATCGTAATTGTTTTCATCGATTTTTTACCCAACCACGACTAAGCCAAAAGGAATGGTTATGTTTCCTCGAACTCTTCGAATATTATATAGGATTATATATCTACATCGAAACTGATAAAAATTGTTTGCTGTAAGAACACCAAACAAATATATAACCCTGTATATGAAAATATATGACCAAATATGTAACCCATTACGGAAGAGGCAAGTTCGCAGCACCCGTAACCGGCGGGCATGCATGAAGCGATGTGTGACGGTGGATGCAGGAGAGGACGTAATTATATCAGAAACGTGCGCTCAATTGTTTCTGCCAACCGCTCCGGGGAAGAGGCGTGATGGTATGCATGTATGTATGAATGAAGGAAGCTGAACCAAGATTTTCTAACTAATCATTGGAAAATGGTCATATATTTTACTATAATATCTTACTGTAATATTGTCGGCAAGGTCACCTTCATCGAGGTCACAATTACTGAATCGAAATTCGAATTGTGGTTGCAATGTTCTGGTATCTATTAAGTACGTGACCTTGTTTTTCACGATGACAAAATATCTTTTAGCGTCGTTCGTTACTTCCCGGATATACTGCGCAAGCTAGCGAAAATACCTCAAAAGCAAATCATACTTAATTTGACCATAGTTCTACTGTTCCGAGCCGTGGTGGTGGTGGTGGTGGTCATATGCACTACCCCGCATACACGCAGTCTCAAATACAGATTCCAGGATTGATCGTCGTAACGAAGTTAAGATAACCAATAATGGAAGCAGATCATACATCCTTGCCCGGCCAGATGGTCGTCCATCTCGGAAAGCGTTGCGTCTTCACAATCCGTGATGATACGCTCCTGCCGCCCGCGATGCGACCTATGGCTGGGTAAGGTAAACTATTATATGTGAAATTGAATTACTGCGGTGCCTGATCAGCCATAATGATCCCGCGGGATGTAATGTCCCGGGGTAGTAGACGTCTGACCGTTATACGGGCAACTGTGCATACGTGTTGGACGTCTATAAAATAATCGTAAGCCAACAGGCAGAACCCAAAGTCTGTACTCTACTCTCTAAATCACTAGAACTGGTGTTATGTATAGGCTAACACCGTATGCGTTTTAGCCTTCCATGTCTGGTTCTATGAAAAAAGAACACAAGCGTTTGAAGGTAGGTATACTTCCGTATGCTTCCCTAACTCAAATAAAATGAACGTTATCTATGTGCAGTGTCATCCATCACAGTATTCACAGCACGGCACCGTTCCAGTCGGCTAGGGCACGACGACGGTCGTGGACGGTGGTAGGCACCAGGGCAAACAATGACCTTCATCCCTTGTGAATCAATTCAATCACATTTAATTCATGCATTGCTAGGCTACGCTTTTAATAATTTACCAACCAAAATGTCATAGGTATTACAATTTCCTCTCACATTCTTGGCCTATATCATTACATTACATATGTGTAGTTAAATTTTCCATGCATTAATCGTAACTTTAAAGCTAACTATGTATTGCTTTCAACTAGACTAGAACAACATTACACGAGCGACCCACTTACCGCAACGATGAGTCGTGTTTATCAAAACTTTCTGCCATCCACGTAGTGCGCCTGTGTGTGTCGGGTCGGGTCGGGAGGGACTCGGGCGGCAGGCGGGGTAGGGCAGGGGGATGCGAGATCAAGGACGGTGTCTGGAAAACAAGGTGGGTGGCAGGGAGGAATTTCCCGGGGGAGCGGAGGGGATGTTTTGATACTTACCGAGCGTTTATTGATTTTCTCGTTCCACCCATACGTCCCCGCGCCGCGCCGCGCCGCAACCCCCGAGGCTTTACCTCCTTCCCTGCCCCCCACCCACGTCAGTTCGCCCGGGTCTGTGAATATTTCCTGCAGCCAGGTATAGATGGCGCTGCGGAATTGTGAGTTGCTAAGGGGTCGTCTTTCGGAACGACGTCGAGCACGGCCCTTGAAAAATAAATTATTCGATTATGTTCTTGCGGTGCTCGCTCTGAGACGTCTGCCAAGTTTTCGCTATTCTTTCAAATTAGGATAGAAGGCTCTTTCTTACACGCAATTAGGCAAAGATCTGTGCATTTAGGTATACATTGTCATTTGAGTGTTGCCAGTCACTATTTGATTACATGCTCCATTCATACACCGTAAAGGTTAGTTTTAGAGGAATGCCCAGCGCTCATTTTCAGCTGCAATGACGCTTCACGCTGAAAATGACACCATGCAAGCAAGGAGTTGAATGAAGATTTATCCCATGTATGCAAGCCACTTATTGTCATTTTGCTTTCTATATATTAAAGCTTTCAGCTCCAGTTGGCAATATGTTGAACATGTATGCGCATATGTGTACTTATAGGAAAACAAAACTGAACATTTCTTAAGCACCATAATATGAACTAATGCATCTGGCTTGATGTCTGCAGTGCGCTGTATGATGATTGATGAGACAAAAGTATAAAGAGAGAATAATAATAAACTGTACGTGTGTGTGTGAGGGTGTGTGTGTGTGCAGTGCCAATTTGTAAACATAGATCAAGTGGACGTTGAAAAAAATTGTGGCGAAGTTTTTTGCCAGTTATTCTTCGCTGTGACAATCTAGCGGATATATGATAATTGTAAAATAAGACAAATCTGAGTACAATGTAAAACAATGATAACGATAAACAATATAATGCAATATATCTGCAACACGAAACGTCAAGTTCTTATCTAGTGTAACTGTATGTAACTAGTAGGTGCCTACTAAGTCACCTATGTAAACATTTTTATAGTATGAAGCCCAGTAAAACCATCTCAATCTCAAGTCTCAACTAGTGAAGGTTGTATGGCGGGCGTGGAAACTAAGAATATTTCGGACATTGCATGGTTGCTATGACGGTGACTGCCGGCGCCGGGGCGGCTTTGTGACTGGGGCTGGAGCCCTCGCTCGCGGTGGCTCGTAGCCAATTCAGTGCTCGTAGCTACATATGTGTCGGTCGGTCGGTAGATAAGGGGTGAGGTTGCTAGGTGTATTACGCTCGGTTAGTACCCGACCCACTCACTCCCTTTTAAACAAACCCTTGTGGATGGATTTCGTACATGCTATATTCCTTATACATATGAATTATTTATACTTACACATACATAGGTGTAATAATAATATGATTACCTACATACATGTCATCGACTAGTTGGGATTTTATGTACTTGTCGATTATTTTTGTCGTTCTAACTGTTGGTTCACGATTAATGCTCCGGTTAAACCCAGGCGCGGGCCCAGAGGGGGGGTCAGGGGGGTCACGACCCCCCCCAAATGTCTTAGATGTATGCAGAAACTGTGTACCTACTCGTGCGTTCGTTGAGCGCGCGAATCATACTGTGAAGTCTGAAGTGAGTGAAACAACCGCGAAGCATTGCGAGGCGAGTGCGGGTGGATCCTTTCTTGAAGCTTTCACGCCACGCGGCGTGGTGGGGTGCGCCGCCCAGCCGCCGCGCGCGAATTCGCGCCTTTGTTCGCTCACCGCGAGAATCCTCAACCCGCCGGGCCGCGCCGATGCGCGCCGACTGCTGCTGCCTGCGCCGGCCGTCTCGCTCGTTCGTCTCGTCAGTTCAGTCAGGAGTTAGTCAGTTGATGATTTTGACTCCTTCCTCCCAAATATTACATAAAAAAAATTCGGGCACGCTTCGCTCGCAAAATAATGTGATAGCATTGCTTCGCCTTGTTTACTTCCTTCTAAAAGAACCGCTGAAATAATTTTGGCTTACCCTTTCCAAATTTTTCATAAAACACTTCGGGCTCGCTTGGCTCGGCCAATAATGTGATTACATTACAATGCCTAGTTTGCTTCCTTTGATATCATTGTATTATGATACTCGTATTTACCTTTTTTTCAATCGCCCTGATGATTTTTGCGTACTTCTTCCAAATATTTCATAAAAATGTCGCTCGCCCAATAATATTGTTATTTTGTCGCGCTCAATTTTCTTTAAAGGCCTAAATGATTTTGAATTATCCCAATTATATAATGAAAATTTACAAATAGTGACAAAATTTATTTCATTTTGTCACTATTTGGCCCTTTTCTGCTAAAAGGTTGAGTGATCTGCTAGAGTGTCGTTGGTAAAGTTTCATAAAAGTGTAATAGTTTTTCTGGATTTTAAAATCTCAGTTAAAATTGTGTGCAAAATTAAAATGCACCCCGGTGAAGGAAAACACCGCCAGGAAACCTGGAAACTAACAATACGAATGTGTTGTATTGTATAAACGTTGACTGGAAGAGATTGCCTCCAGCAATAAGTCCGCCTTCTGCTAAGCAGAGAATTTATTTATTTATAATAAATGGCACAACATTAGGTATTTATAAATTTTTATAATTTACTTGGTGACCCCCCTCAAAATAATGGTCTGGGCCCGCGCCTGATGCAATGAATGAAGGCGCTTCCTCAAGTCAAGAGGAAGAGAGGAGGATCTCTTCCATGGAATTGAGGTAGGGCTGACGCTGACAATATTCCTAACCTGATGTGTAAGTATACCCTAGATATCTTAGGCGGGAAATTTTGCGAAACGTTGTGGTCGGTGTTGTGCTGTAATTAATTACCAGAGTTCCTGCAGTACAGCACCAATTAGCTCTGCTTACCCCGATTGTCGGAATTAAGCGTGAGTGATATGTATGTATGTATAAATACTCCGATATAAAGCTTCCAGGTGTACTACCCTAATTTTGAAAACGACATATTACTAGAAAATAAATTTGTTCATTTTTGTTCTGGAAGATTACAATATTTGTAGTAAATTATAGTGTGGAAATACTTAGCTGTGTACTCTGTGTGTGTTCTCTTGTCTTGAGTTGCCTTAAATCAAACGCGCGCCTTGGAACAGCCTTGGTGTATTTATGGAGAACTGACATGTGACACGGCACCTAGCACATTCAGCAAGGTAAGATAACATAGCTAGGGCATTTGTGTGATGTGGCCATCCATGTCAGCTTCCATAAAAAAAATAATAATGTATCAGAACTGAGGACATACAACGAATCAAAATTAGATTTATCTATTAAATATTTTTAAGTCATTTCATTCGCGCCACTGCCGGGTACAGGCCTCTCTCATTAATATGATTTGGGAGGAATTATTCATACACTTGCACGGTGACCGACCGTCTCCTCACGGTGTTTTTCTTCACCTCAGCGTCGGCAGATCACAAACTCTGACGTTGGCATAGTAGATGTGCTCTCAGTGGGGATGGAGCCCGGCCGGATGTGCCGCTGCGCTCGAGAGGCGAGCGACGAGCTCCCGCGCATTCCGCTCACATCACATTTCTCAACTCTGTATAAATTATAGTGGATCACTTTGCAGACATTCACGCATACTCAGTTCAGTACCTACTCACCTGTTTGATGTTTATTATAAGACTCATAACTGATAATCCATGCTCACTTCACCAAAACTCGTTCTCAATAATTCGCTACGCTCCTTGCTCTGAGGGGTAACGAGAGAAAACCGAAAGCCATTTTGCATACTTACGCTCCTAGTGATACATCATTCTCTAGATCCATCGATACATCTTCCGATCGTCCATTACACTGACTTCGATATGGATTTGAGGATATATAAAGAGAATGGCCTCACTGTCAACGGCGGCGGTAGATTGTCGTAGTTGTACACTGTCGAGGCGATGTAGACGGGACGGCCTGCGCCCACCACCAGCTCGTCCACGCTCAGCTCCGCGCCCAGGCCTCGTCGCTCCACCTCCAAGAATATCCCCACCTGCCGCACACACGTACACACACCACTCACTTGCATCATCATCATCAGCATCATTAGTGCTGGACATACGCCTCTCCAATCCCTTTCCATTCCTCCCGACGCTCGCCAACAAACATACCTACATCATTCGATGTCGTCGTTCCGCCTGACGGGCGGTCTCCCCGCTATTCTTCTTGCTGTCCGAGCTCACCAGAGCAGGACGCCATCCCTCGCGGCTCACTTGTCCAACCAGCTCAATGTCATTATTGAGGTTCATCACCCGGTGTACAATATATTTCGTTTCGCCCGTTGTCCCGTAGCGAGCGATATTCCAAGCATGTCCCAGGGTGGTGCTGCTTTCGTTTCTATTTCATTCTTCCAAGGTTTTATCCATCCAGATGCAAACCGTTAGAAGTGAGTGCGTGATGACAGAGAGCCGGCCGAGGACGTCTGAGGCTTCGTCGAGGGTCTGACTACTGATAAAACTGAAGTGTGTCGATCTCCGGAGGTTTTTTTTTTTTATTGTAACTGACACGAATGGCTTCATCCCCTAATGACCCACTTTTTCTGGTACCAGCGATGTCAGCCTAAACACCTTGATGACTTATGTAGGCAAGTGCCATATCAGCGCTTCCCTCAATTCCAGCCGGCTACACTGAACTGGACGGAAACCACGAACTATGTTTCATAGCCGCTTCGACCAACCTTCATTCAGTGCGGTGGTATAAACCCGGGCGGGTTTAACCCTGCCACCATGTAAGGAGACGGAAGGGACCTACAGTGGAACCAACGTGGAATCCGAACCACGACCAGCGTCTACGGTCAAGCGGCCACCCATCCAAGCCCTGACCGCGCCCAGCATTACTTAATCGAATACTGAATATCCCAACACTGAGCCAACGACGTTGATAACTTGAAGTTTCACTTCTAACGCGCGAGAGTCTCACGTATTGTTGAAGTGAAACTTCTTTAGGGCGGTTAGGCAAATTAGTCTGGATGCAACGAAAACTGTAACGCTAGAAGTTTCACGTACAAGGCGCGGGATTCTCATGCACTTTTCATTTTGTCGGCGGTGGGCTCCAGTCGTGCTTCTTGCATCGAGGGCGCCGAAAACAGCGCGTGACCGTGCAAGACGTCGACACATGCTTCTTAATAACTCTACCTTGAACGAACTGACAAATAACAATATTTCACTACACTGAAAATAAAAACCATAACAAACACCTCACAAAAATTTAAACTTTTTCGCTGTATTTTTCACTAATTTCTCATGAAATTATGTGTATTTGTACATTGCATTTCTCATGTTATATTGTCGTATTTTGAGCAAAATTATAAGTAAAAAAAGATGCCCGAAATAAACATTATTATTATTATTTAAAATAGTTTAATTTCATCGATTATAGTACGACTCTTTGTGGCAGCGACGCGCCGCCCGTAAGGAGACCTCGTTGAATAAAGGTGATTGGTCTCTAATTGGATGTATTGTTGTGCATTGCCAAGGGCGCGTTGAACAATGCGTCGCATGCGATTTTTGTTTTATTTTTATTTGCTGAAGGTACCTAATTGCTGAAAAATTGCTTTCAAATGGCATTAATACGTTTCTGAAGCAATTAAGTGTTTCTCTTCACTACAACGAGAAAATTTGTTTGCCATTATTATGAAGAAATGGAGAAAATCCATTGTTGCACATTAACATCAATACGTGCTCTTCTGTTTAGCAGAAGGCAGACTTATTACCGGAGGCTACTACTTGTCGTCAATCTTTCACCAATACATGACGGCACTTATAACCAAAATCCATCATGATGAGGACAAAGAGGACGAGGACAGACTGACTGAATGACTGACTGTCAGACCAAAAGACTGGCAGACAGAAAAACACACAAACACATTTGTAACTTTTATTAAATAACTGAATTTTAGGAAAATGCAACGATGTTCTCGAGTTAAAACGGCCGACCTGGGAAAGGTCCCGCCTTATTTTATCGAGCATTACAAAAATATACTTAATTATTAGATATTAAGATGGAACCATGGGAAGTCGGCGAACGCACGAGGAGACGCACAAGAAACCCATACACGGAAACGTAATGAATCGGACTGTACACTGGTCTATTGGTATTACTACGTAATGTACGGAACGGTACAAAAACTGCCAAGAAAGTCTCCTAGATGTCCTGACGACCAGGTTCCGCTCCCCGCCTCCTCTGACCTTCAGTTCTTACTCCAGGCTTTGACGGAGCTGCGTCGCGTCTTGACAGTAATTACTTTCGCATTTACATTTTACATTCGCGGTTGTTCACGACACAGTAGAGTTAGGATACAGGCGTAACACAACTACACGCCATCTCCAGATACGACGACAACCTTGTTAGAGCGATTACGATCAAACCTGATACCTTGTTGGTCGAAAATCTGCATCATTCACACAGGGATAACTTCATTGAGTCCAAATTACTAATTTCCCTGGAGCTGAAGCATTCAAGAGGCCCTTGTTGAGGGCTGCATGTTTGTACCATTTGGTGTGGAAACTTTTGGTCCGTGGGGCCTGGAAGAACGGCAACTCTTTAAGAGTTGTTGTCGCGGCTGGTCGAGACCTCTGGTGATCAGACGGCTGACTGGTACCTCGGCCAACGCCTAAGTTTGGCGATTCAACGAGGTAACGCGGTAGCCTTCTGGGCACCCTGACACGTGGTAGTGATTTTGAGGAAGTTTTTACTTTGTTTAGTTTAGGTTTAATTTATCTATAGGTATTTATATTTTAGGTAGTAATATTTAGTAATAGTAGTATTTAATTTATAATTTACATTTTCATTGCCCTGATGCCCTGAGGAGATCTTCCTTGCCATGTTCAAATTATTTATTGTTCTGATGTGTTGGAATACCGTTTCGGAGTTCAAATTATTCATTGTCCTGATATGTTGGGTGAGATCGCATTGTCAAGTTCAAACTCTTCATTTTTCTAATGTGTTAAAATATCGTTTCCGAGTACCAATTATTCATTGTCATGATGTGTTTGGATACCCTTTTAGAGTTCAAATTCTTCACTGCCATGTTCGCTATCAAATATTTTTAAACAGCGTGCCGAGGACACACTTAGTCTTTACAAGCAGTACTGTGATTCAATTCCTCACGACCCGATATATTTTCTTCTTCGCTTCGATTCGTATACAATATATGAAAATTCACAAAGAGACAGGTGTGTTCGACATGAAATTCGTAACGTTCGCCAATGGTAGGGTATTAGGTACATGCGTTCGCCCAACGTGGCGTGGCATGCCACAAAAGTCTGTGTTACTGTTTTCCATATAAACTGTGGTTGCGATTGCGGTTGCCAAGCTGCTATGGCAACCGATCAGGATGCGTAAATCTCCAGTGGATTTATCGTGCGAGTGGACAATTTAAAATAAGTCGCGGACCATGAATAAATACATCACAAGAAGGAATCAATATTAACAAGCCTACCTGAGGAATTTCTTGCCGTACGGTAATTGCAATATCTTTAAAATCTCTTGCTAAGGGCGGCTATTTGGTTACCTAATAGCGACCATCCCTTGGGAATACTGATAAGTGAATAGGTAAGTGATAGTTCTATATTCCGCTCGACCAAGCATCTAAAGACTTGTTACATATAATTCTACATAACATCACGCCTCTTCTCCGGAGTAGGCAGAAACAATTGAGCGCCATTTGACACGTTCCTGACATACAGCTTCATCTACCGATATGCATCGCTTTGCTTTATGCATGGACGCCGCTTACGGGTGCTGCGAACTTGCCCCTTCCGTAAAAGGTCACCTATTTTATCATGGTGTGTTCGCTTAGGGCGACCCAGTTCAATAATTCCTTCCACATTCGCTAGACATATTTGTTTGGTCATTCTCTCACCATTCTTTCTCTCCATGTGTCCGAACCAACTAAACATACCTTACTCTATCCTTGTCGCTATGTTTTTTTGTTTATTGAGAGCGCGACATATGGTGCCGAGCAACCCAGAAGGTGACTAACGACGCCCATGGACATTCGGTTTTGGCGGGGGTTGTGAAAGCCATGTCGGCCTGACAGGTGCCTATTCACGCCCCTCTTTAAGTACGCGAGACTATACATACATGGAGGGTAATATGTGGGCAGGGAGAGCGTTCCAGAGTTTACCGATTCTGTAGATGAAAGATCTGCAGGGCCAATTCGTACGCATCCGCGATACGTCGATCGCTAAGGGATGCAATCCCTGCCCAGTAACGGTAGTGCGAAGGTGGAAAGGGGACGGCGGGATCACGTTAAACAGCTCCTCCGACCACTCCCCGTGGAATAAGCGATTCTGCTTTCAATCCACAATTTTTCTCTTACACGTTTATTCTTCACTCTATCTTTCAAAGATACACCATATATTCTTCTCAACGACCTCATTTCAACTGTATTTATTCTACTTTGATGTCGCTTCTGCCATACCCAAGATTTACTACAATCAAAGATTTTGGAAGGAAGTGCAATACATAAGTGTAGGGACCAGGACACCATTATAAATAGACATTCGTGCAGTGGAACTAATCACCTTACTCTGTTGATGTACTTGTAAGACTTGATGTACTTACCTAAATTATACTCGTACGAACGAACGCTGTGGCAGAAATTACAAAATATTTTTTCAGTGGAGACAGACTGATCCGGGCCTAAATTCTGTGGATGCCGTACGTATGTTTTCAGCGCTGAGAGCGCTTTTGTTTTCTCTCTGACAGCTGTATCAGAGAGAGAACAAAAGCGCCGTGACCAGGCCTACTACCGGAAGAGATTTCAGCCAATCGTATTCGTTAACGCACTCGAAATCACTCGACACGGCCAGCCTGATTGGTTGAAATCGTGGCGATGTCTCTTCACTCGCTCATGTGATAATATCACGGTAGACCCCCTAGTCTCTCAAACCCGGGACCTTGGGCTATAGTTAACACTGCAATTCCAACTTCGCTACCCGGACCGATTTTTCTTATAAATACTTCGAAACATTATTCAGCCTAGCCAGGATTTGAACCAGGGTCTCCCCGGCTTTGAACCTCGCTACCAGGCTGACTGAACAACTCATCGAAATTCATGAATGGTTTCAATATCTCCTATCTCTCGATACATAGTGTAGATGTAGAGCGATATGCAAGCTAAGCTGCATTCATATAGTGCAAAACATATGTATTGGTCTATTGGTCTGGCTGGAGTGTGGACCACGACATATTCCTGGACGACACATACAGTATGTTCCGTCCAGGAAGATGTCGTCAGGGCATGATTTATATGTTTACATACCTAATTGCCTAATATGTTTCATATACGGGCTTACCTTTGGGTGCCCGGTGTCGCCAAAATCAGCGAAATTTCCACAATATACGCACTAAAGCCAGGCGGAACGAAACGAAAAAAAGAACAACGAAGCGATCATGATAACTTTCTGTGAAATTCAGAATGATGAATAGAAGAAAAAAAGAACGTGCACCCTGTATTTTGGTTACACCGTAGTTTAATTACACTGTAACGTAATGTCTATAAAACTAGGGCGGGCCGAATCAATGTTATCGATCGCCCATCGTAACGTTCAACATTTTAAAAATAGGTAAGTAATTTAAAATTTGTGAGCACGAAATAAAACATCTTTTCTTCAGATCAAAAAAGTTTCTTATCAAAATTTGTCAAATAATCACCCCTTATTTATTGTTGTATCACTAATATATGTAAAAACCTGTATATTACGAATTCATGAATGCAAACATCAACGCTTATAGAATTGCTCACGTATTATTTATGAGGTGAAAGTTTTCTTCCCTAAGTGGTAACAATAATATCTGTAACGACTTTGTAATTATTTAAGTTTTTTTCCCGCACCTCCGCCCGCGGTTAATCACCACTCCTACCTACACACCAAGGGAATAAACCCTACGATTAATGTATTTGCGGAAGGCCTCGGCATTTATGTCATTTTCGGTATTTTTCATTTTTGCCCGCTGTTACGCCAGCAGTAACTTTTTTCAAAAACAAAGTATTCTATTGCACTATCCGGCTCTTAAACTTTATCTATTTATGCACAAAATAAGGTCGACCCGTTGCACCGTTTTCGCGTGAAAGAAAAACAAACCTGGAAACCAACAAACACACTTATCCGCATTTATAATATTAGTACGGTAAAGGTATAGAACACAATATACATAATGTTACTTGTTTTAAATGTTAACAAAAATAGTCAAGGTCCATATACCTAAATGAAGAAGGCAAATAGGTTGTATTGTTATTTGAAAACAGTGTTAATGATTTCTGGGCCACTATTAGAAAAGCTAGAGCAGTTTTTGTAGACAGGACTTTTATAGAAAGTATCTATCGACGAATTTTGTATGTAGATTTCGAAGAACACGTATATATAAATTATTTATAATAAAATAAATATTGAAAACACTTTTGCGTTTTTATACCACTGGGGGAATTATTTTTTTAATTAAAAATTAATACATTATGCACACAATTATTTATTAGACATATCTATGTAGATTTCCAATTACGAAAACAATTTAAGTTATTTGTATTTGTACTTGTATGTATGTAACTTCAATTGTACTGTATTTTTAAATTAGATGAAACTTTACCTCAAAATATTTGCCTCAAGATAGAGTAGGAATGTACTATTCTTCTCAAGTCGAACGGGATTAACCAGGATTTTGGTTCCTGTTGGGGTTGATCCAAGGAGATTCAAATACTGAAACGAACATCGATGTGGGTGATCGAACCCACATATGGAAAGGAACATCGGCAGAAATTTGGGACTCGACTGCGAGCAAACTAAGCCAGGTGAACTAGCCCACACTGACGTATGTGGACCATTCATGTATTCCATAACCAAGTACCGATACTTTGCGTTATTCAAGGACGACTAGACTCGCTATCGATACGTATACTTCATGAGAGAAAAGTTGGAAGTGAAATCAAAGCTAGAGCAGATGTTGGCAGAAATGAAAGCAACCGGACACACTGTGCAGAGATTTTATGCGATAATGGAGGCGAATTGATTACGAAGACATGCGCGAAATTCTAAGGAAAAATGGAATAAGACAGCATTTGATAATGCCTCCGTCCCGCCCCGCCGCGCGCCGCCGGCCGTGTTATGCAATAGGTATGAGTCGAAAAATACAAAAACACGCTTATCTCTTTCACCTCGTTCTTTCCAGTCACGTGATCGGGTCAAAGTCTATATTGCACAGAAATTACTTATCTGGCGACTGTACATATCGATTAGCCAATCACTTGGTGCGTCACTCCTCAACGCACTAAACGGAGCTGCAATGGTTCTAGTTTGCAAAATAAATCAAAAGATTTAGACTAGCGAACAAATACATTCCAAACTAACGAAAGTCTCTTTCTACTTAGATATATATGTGCACATAATTATGTACTTACCCTTATTTACTTACTGTATGTATGTATGTAAGAGAGCAGGTGAAAGCTCCACTAAAGCGGGTGGCGGAAACATTCGCGCCACCGGTACACCTCCACAACATTATCCTGTCGACACCTTCGAGCGAGATCCTTAATTTTTCTTACTCAAATAAGACAATCGACCCTATCAACATATTCCAGAAGAGGTCTACTAAGCAAAGGACTTCACGTCCGGCCGTTCATTCAAGCCAAGTCTTTTATTTATTAACATTTTTAAGCCCCTCAATTGTACGTCCGAATAAGGCACTCTGCTGGCTTAATTTCTGCTATTATAGCGCTCTTTTAATTCGCCATAAATAAAAGCTGTAATGAAAAAAGGTGAAATGAATGAGCAAACGGCGTCTTTTGATATTTATACTTAACGGTAATTTGAAATAATCTGCCAAGCGGACCATGTTCCAGCACAGTGGTCTCCGTAGCCAATAATACGTAATTCTGGATTTAAAATATGATTAGAAGAATATTGTGTAGGTACTAAATTAATGTTATAATATTAATTGCATTGTATTTATTTATTAAAGAGCATAAGAATGCCTCTACAAATGTTTTAAAATGTACCCCAAAATAACTGAATTATTTTGGAGTACACTAAGGGCTGGGAACTTCTGCAAAATATAAACCAGGTCTCTGTCTATTTATCACACGCTTTTTGTTGAACATTTTATCATGCTTTATGCAAATATCATTTTTTTTTATTTTTTCCTCTGCTTCAACTTTGTATGGAATGTCTTCCATATCAAAAATCTCAAAAATCTACTTTTAGTTTACCGTATAGTTTGGAAACGGTTTTCAGTTCCAGTTTTCATTTCCGTAGGATTACAGGCTTCTGTTTATTCTTGACACAGACATTGCAGAGTACTGACATTTTGTTAATTGTCTGGAGTGTCTTGTCAGTACTCTTCTCGTGCGTAATGGACGAGTAAGGAAGTCTAGAAAATGGTCCGTGGGGTCTTCTTAGTGCACTACATACAGACATACATATGTGTGTGCAGTGCACTAAGGAATTTGTATCATCCACACCACACATGTTACAACACAACCATCAATCAATGTAGTAGGTAGTGATCTGAGCTTAGTAGCCTATCCGAAGCAACATAGTAAAACATAACCATCAGTTTAATTGGCATTACTCTGAGATTAGTTGTCTGAACGATTCATTAAAATTGTTATAACTATAAGTTTAGTAGACATCACCATGAGATTAGTAGCCGTACGCTTCACAATAGTAATGATAACGATAAGATTAGTAGGAATTATCCTGAAATTGTTGGCATTACTATGCAGCGTAGCATGATTCTGTGACGTCATCAACCCATTACAATTTTTGTTTGGTAAATTCATTACTATTTACACATAGTAGTTCCAACTATCTAGAAGGCTGTCCCAATTTCAACGATAATAACTGGTTGTGTTAACCAAAAGTAGGTAGTCACAACCTAATTTTTTTTTCAGTGTATCAGTGTATGGGCAAGCGCTCCACTATGGACAGCCAAATGTGCCCTATTGGAAAAACGTTGGCTGCTCATAATAGCGTGCAAGGCCTCATACACTTTATTTCCAGTTTTCACTCTCTTTTCCACATCTCCTTCACATTTTCCATTCCGTGTGAACATATTCCCCAGATATACAAAATCGTTACTTTGCTCTGGCCTCTCATACCAATCATTACATTGCATTCGGACATCATTTCATTCTTCTCCAGTACCATTACTTTCGTCTGCCTTACTCTCACTCAGCTCAATTAAAGTTCAGAACAGTTACAAGTAACCAACAAAGAAGCTAAGTCTCATATGTATATGGGAAAGTATGCACTCCCTGACTTTTATCTATTTCCTAAATTTATGGGCGTTCCAAAAACTTAAATTTTGGTACTGCAATCAGGTACCTATTGCAAAACTTTCTGACATAATAAAGTGAGCTTTGGAAAAAATAAAAAAAAGAATTCGGTATTATTATTGCTCGCAGCCTAGTAAAAGTAAATCCGAATACTCGTACATAAAGAAGAAATTCTGTAACTATCGGACGATGTAACTATGCGCCCTCGTGATTCTAGGTTCGCTTAAAACGCGAGAAAGACTCAATCAATTCACATGGGGTTTTCACTGGCGTATTCTGTAATAGCTGAACATATGATGCCAAGCGGGCGTTCGAGCCGCCGGCCATGCTAATTTGAAATATAAAAATATAGACGAGCAGAGATGTATCAAGGGCTATTTCTGGCTTAGCGTTTGTATAGATCCGATGTATAGAAGCCGTAGATTATTAGTCGAAGCTAAGGAAAGGAAAGCAAGACTTGAAGACATCCCCGTGCAAGTAAGTTATGCCTCTTTGAATATGAAATGAGGCTGTAGTCACCGCAGGCTATTCATTTATCAACTGACAGACAACTTTTGAAGAGTTTGGTAAGATTCTGCTGTGAACTCAGAGGAATATCCGTCGAAGCATGTGAACATCAACTTTTACCTCAGTTTTAGCCTAGACCGAGGCAGAGCACTGGACAAGTTGATATAGCTAGTCCCACTAAGAATAATTTATTTTGAACATTCAGCACTGGACACTGCCGCAGAAGATTGACATTGAATATTGTCGGTTACGCAGTTTCGGAAAATTTTGCTCCCCGAGAACGAAAACAAAGACGTTTTCAAAAAAAATAACAGGACCAGTGTGAGTAGTGCGCCTAGAACGAACTTAATTATGTAACTATATAAATAGTTCTACCTTCCTGGGAATCAAGATTTTGGCCTGTTTTCGATGCCAATACCGACGGACAATATTTTTTATGTGATTTGAGTAAGTACAAATTAATTCGAATTTTCCTTTTACCAACTTGTGCTGCATCTTGTCAAATCGCATGATTCAAGGTAACCGGAAGTATAGGTTTTAATTAATAAGTTTGCTGTAATCGCAAAACATACTTTTTTTATGATAAAACAAAAAAATTATGCTTTTCGTTTTTTTTCTTTAATTATGCTGTGAGTCTTTTGTTCCTGCCAAATGTCTTGATTGTAGGTCAATAGAGCACCCTATATAGGTTTTGATGAGTGAGTTTGCAGAAAACGAAAAAAATATTTTAT
>WYDE02235156.1:0-14476 GCA_009867175.2 Adela reaumurella
CGTCAACGGTCAAGCGGTCACCCATCCAAGACCTGACCGCGCTCGGCAGTGCTTAACTTCGGTAATCGAATACCGCAAAAACTGAGCCAACGACGCGGATACTCCTACTGATACTACTTCGATACTCTTCCAATAATTGTTTTTCCACATTGTGTATTTTCAACAGAAAGCTATTACGCTATAACGAAAATGTATATGCAATATTTCTATACTGTTGAAAACTTCCAAGATAGCCCCCATGCCTTTAAATCTTGTATTGTATTTAGCAGGTCCTCGCGAATAGCCCCAGTCCACTCGGAGTGACCCTGCTGAACTTCACGTAACGCGGAAGGAGTGCAGCTCGGCTAAACAACCAAAGACTTCAACTAATATAATATTTAAGTTCTGGCATTAATGGAATACTGCAGTAATTGTGGGACAGTTGAAATGCAGAAACACCTGGTAATGAGAGAGCTGATTTACTTGCAAAGGAAGCAGCGCTAAAAGCTCAAAACTGCAGCACATTATACAGATTTCCCGTTGTCCTTTACAAGAAATTGTATTCGCGAACAAACTCTGGAATTTTGGCAACAATTGTACTCCTCCAGCTCGACAGGCGTGATAACCAGGCAATTCTTTCCGTGCATACGAAAAACATATCGAATATTAGGCAACGAGCCAACAAATTAGTACATTCATACATACATAGCGTCAAGCCTGATTCCCAGTGGGGTAGGCAGAGACAACGGATCTCAAAGTGCCACGATCCTGACACACCTCTGCCGCTTCTTGCACTCTCATAACATTCTTCATAGATGCTCGTCGGTTACGGATACTGCGCACTTGCCCTTTTGGAGTACATGCTCGATCTGTTCAAGGAACGTGCGTCTAAGGCGACCATTCGCTACTCTTCCACTTACATTCGCTCCAAAAATGTCTTTGTTCAGTCTTCTATCATCCATTCTTAAATATGACCGAACCACCAACACATTCATTTCTCAATCCTCGTCACTATATTATCTTCTTTCAAACCACAACTCTCTCGCACTTCACATTTTCTCAATCTGTCTTTCATTGTGACTCTACACATACGACATACTCCTCAACGAATTATTTTCTTACCAAAATCTAGACAGGGCACAGACTCTTGGCGAAATACTTTCAGCGTTTAAAAATAAAGGAAAGTCCACTTTCTCAGCAAGCCACATCCCCAACGAGTGCCCTAGGTTCGGATTCCGGAATTTGGAGCAGAAAGCCCGATCGTGCATAAAATGTCCAGTGAGAATTGGCCTAGTTTCTTGGAAAGCGCCGATTTTAGGGAAATATTTGTTGGGTTCTGCGAGCGTGTAGCAAAAGAACTGCAGCCCTCAATAAATAGTTTTCAAGGTTTCTACTTCACGCAATCGAATGGATTAGGTACCTATACTGTATACTTATATGTGTATTTATATAATGTATTAAATGTTATGTGCAATATAAATGTGATATATAACATAAAATTTAAAAAAAAACATGTGGTAAGGTTACGATCAGTGATCGACGATTTGGTTCAGCCCTCATTGTATCAAACTAAGGTTTCGTCAAACTACGATATCACCCAAAGTACAGAATGCGAATTCTTTATTTAATCTCAGGAGAAGTTTTAAATAACGCAAAGCTATGGTGTTTTCTTCGCTGCTTGTATCGATGTTCGCTGACCAAAAAAAACAGTACGCTAATGACTGTCAATGACGATGTACGCTGCCATTTTTCTCCATAAAAAAAAAGAAAAAAATATATAAACAATCAATTAGGCAATTTGCCGTCCCTTATTCCATCTTAGTATCACTTGGAGAAGCTGTGTGCAAAATTTCGCTGGGATCGAACCGTAGTAACCCCTCTGCACAGACGAACGACGACGACGATGCCGAACTAACGCACATTAAGGGTGAGAGGACTTGTCAACATTATTACTATGTTATATGGGATGGGTAAAAAAGATGTACCAATCGAATGAAGAAATTTTATAATTTCGCCCAATTTCCATTAATCTTTAGATTCTACAGTCCTATTGTCTGAAAGATTTACACCGGAAATAAAGACAAGTTCAAGATTTCTTTCTGTCATACTGACGCCGACCATAGAGTAAGAGGAATTTCGGAAATTTGTCTCTTTCCACTGTAACGTTTTGAAAATACACGTGTGTACACCCAATCAGCAGAACTAATTTACTTGATGCCTTTCTACAAGTTCAAGGGGAGAAGTTCGAGCCTAATGGAGTTTTATAGCTTCCATTTACCATTAAGTTTGTCGTGATACGTTTAATGTGTTGCGTAATCAAGGACATTAATTTCATTGATTAGATGTCCTCGAATATGGCCGGAAATGTTGCACTTGATAAAGATTTACTTACAAGGAATTTCCTCTTGTACCAGTCTTTTTAATCTTCTTGCTGGAAACGGACCTCTCTCAATCTGAGAGGTATTTAGTCATATATTTCCATGGTCTCTCAACTAAATGGAAGTGGTATCGAGTCCTTGAATTCCGTGAGTCTTGTAGGTACGTTTATGACAACTTACTAGATGTAGTACGCCAGTTTTGTCGTAACAGGCTTCGCGATAGTCGGGATGGACGTTGAATAATTTGCAGCGAAGTTTCTTGCCAAGTCTTCTAGGAAGTTGAAAGCTGTGGTGAGGTATGGGCATATATAAAATGAACCTATAAAATTTCAGCCCGATCGGTTTAACTGTCGTAAATCATCGAAGTTTCTTTTGCCAGTTGTTCTAGGAAGTTGAAAAGTATAATGTAGTGAGCTGTTGACACATATAATGAACCTAAAAAATTTCAGTCCTAACGGATTAACCGTTTATTGAAAAATTTCTACCGAAGTTTCTTGTCAGTTCTTCTAGGCAGTTGAAAATCTGTGCGTGGGGAGGTATTGACACATAGAATCTATTTTCAAAATTTCAGCCCGGTCAGCCCAACCATTTAGGAGGAGTTCTGCGGACAAACAGACACCAAAAGTTTTTTGACCCTAGTCCTATTTGACCCTAACTAGACGTCCCTTCGCTCAGCGAACGAGTTAACACAAGTACTAGTATGAATACGGCCCAAGACGACAAGACTAGGATATACGACCCAGTGCGTACTGTCATGCCGTACGGATGTGACATGTCGTCGCTAACGGCTTGGATAGCCCAAATGCTCTGTGTCGCCCAGCGAGCCATGGAGTGAGCCATGCTGGCAATAACGCTACTAGACAAGGTGCTAAACGAAGAAATTCGCCGAAACACCAAAGTAGTATGTATTGTACTTCCAGTGACAAAGCTCAAATGGCAGTGGGCTGGACACGCGAGTCGCAAAAAGATCGGTGTCCAGCAGTGAACGGTTACACGCTGATAATGACTGACGAGTATGAATGACACACGTTTCATTTTCCCATTCGCGTATGATTTTCGTTTTGCGCTACCTTCAGAGATGTCAATGCTTGCACATTCCACATACTAGGCACATTCTACGTAGAGCCTCCTTACATACGCGTATCTGATCTTTCTCTATAAAGACCCTTTCTTCCAAGTGGACACCGGTTAGGCGCAAGCAAGTAGGCGAATGGAATTCCGTTTAACTGCATAGTAAGAGTGAACCCCTTGACCTGGCCGACGGAATGGAGAACATTAGACCTTAGAACGATGGAACTCAGTAATACAGGTCTTAGTTTTTCATTCATTCTGTATGTAAGGTCCAGTGAAGCAGTATTTTATGTTAATACAGCAGAACGCAAAAAGGTATTGGAAAATTGATAGACATTGAAAGTAAATTGATTAAAATTCCTTTTATGGTGCTAGGAAAGGCGACCAAATAATCCTTCTTGCATTCTGATAGGTAGTCAGCCTTGGTATTGTGATATTAAAATTACTTTACCTCTATGTACGACCATTTTCTAAACACATGTTTATATTTTAATTAAACAAAGCTAGAGGTTTCGTATGTCAAGCCACAACAAATTAGTACTATTTCAAAATTAAAATTAATGTGAAATGCGAGGTGAAATGTTAATACAATTATCACAATACCTCGTAAGTGGTACGCTTGTACGAAAGACTCCCAATTAACTAAAATCCAAGAAGGAATCGCTTCGTGAGGTTCAGACGAGCGGGTGTGTCGTGCAAGATCTACCTACGGTAACGAAGAAATTATGCGAAAGCTCTCAGACATACCTTTAAAGATTTTAAGTGTCTGTTTAAACCTTAATGATGCCTAGCGGCTGAATAAGCACTGACGTAGGTTTCGCTCAGAAATCGCAAAATCTCCAATGAGTTATGTATACGTCCATTAGTGCTCATTCGGACACCGACATAGGGTTTTTCTGTAAGTAAAATCAATGGTTTAGTCTTACGCGATTCAGGAAAACAATTCGACATAATATTGAAGCCGAGGACAAAACTAGAGAAGTGCCGGAAGTGTTCCTCCAAGTCTGCGGGAGCCGCGGCAAGCAAGGCCTTCAAGGTGTCCAAGCACATCTACACAGGACGTGTTGCGGACTACTGCTTCACATACAAAAATCTCCGTGAACTACGCACGGTGTTGGTCGTATTTTAACTCCTGATAAACGAAATGCTGAAATTAAATGCGTGATTCGTCGCTTTGTCGGTATTATACATATTATATATGTATTTTAGAAACACTATGCGCAGTACCCGTAACTGACGAGCATGTATGAAGAAAATCATGAGAGCGCAAGAAACGGCAGAGGTGTGTCAGGATCGTGGCTCGTGGAGATCCGTTGTCTCTGCCGACCCAGCTGGGAAACAGGCGTGACGCTATGTATTTAAAGGATAAGAAATATCTATGTACATATAATACGGTGGCTAAATAAATTCTAATTATAATCGCCGCTGCTATTCCTCAAAGACAACCCTTCAATTGAAATAACAATCTGGGGTTCATTATAAAATTGTTCATTGAGCGCAACGCCTGCGGCATTTCCACAGAGATGGAAGAGATATTTTTAAAAGTTTAGTAAGAACGTAATTTAATATTTTTAGATTGCTATTTTTTCAGACTTTCTAATATTCTGTTATATTCTTTAAATGCGAGCATAATCTTTATACGGACGAGAACCTAAGGTTCTAACCTACGTAAAACCTTCGTTATAAAGTACAAATTTGAAACGACAACGTTTATGCACTGTAATCTATGCAGTGTTATTACAACAACCAATATCTACGCCATCGCCATTTATAAAAACTAAAACTCACATAAAATAAGTCTGAAAATATCCCTCAGCCGCCAAAGAACCGCTTAAACGCAAACACAAATTCTTGACACAGCGACTGCCATTATAAACAGCTAAACCTAAAGCCATATTCGCAAGGCTATAAAACATAAGAAGCGCACCGACTGTATGATTCCAAATTTCCATACTGCTGCGCGAGTCTCCGGTCTTGCGGTGTTAAATGTGTAATTACGGGTAAGTGTAATCACCATTTGTAATTTACACACGGTGTAATGAATGCGAGCAAGCAATACTAAAATTGTTATTATAATGTCTTGACAGTCATAAAGATGTTTCGATTTAGGTAAGTTTCTCGAGTTTAAGACATACCACGAGGATGATGGGAGTTGGAAGTGATCGTTCGTACCAGTCGTTCGTTCGCTGAGGCTTCAACGATTATGATAGAACAAAGAAGGTTTACTTGGAGAAAGGGACAGAACGATAGGTTAGGTTAATGTTAAAACATAGAACAACGATGCTTTGACCGATTGAATGATTGGCTGATCCCCACAGCCAACAGTTTTTCTCTCTGGAGAACTCTCTGTCTACAGAGGAAATTATATGTAGTTGGCCATGGCTGGTCGACTATAATAGTAATAAAGCATGGATCTATAAAAAAAGGTATAAAATTCAATCAGTATCGTATTTTCTTTAGTTGATTCTTAAAAGGCCACCCAGGACCTCAAAAATTCTAAACTTTAAAGTAATAAAATGCTTTTGCCCACGATCCATTTTACCACGCGCGTGTAACAATTAATTCACAAGTTATCTTTTTCTAATATTTTATCTTAGTAACGGCGGCGGCGGTCCGGTCAATTATAGAAAATCAATTTAAAACATGTACCATGCCAAATTAAAAACCTGTCCAATTCGTCTCGATCGGCTCCCATTGATATTCACCATCAAGATCGTATCGATGATAGTTCATAAAACGGTTAACAAAATGCTTGACCAAATATAAAGAAACCAATATACAGTCAAGGCTTTTCCGCCATCATGTGGGTAGAGAAGAGTACTTGCGAACATTGTAAGCTAAATAGGCTTCAACGAAATGGCGTTTCACTCCCGCCCACAATATTAGTTAGATAGAGACATAAAGACATAGACATAACTAGGTACCTAACCTGACTAACAGCATGCCAAAACACATACATTACTACTCATAAAATAATCGAACGACAGCCAAAATTACCGAAATCACAGTTAGTAAATCGTCACCAATCTTGTACGGTATTAAAATGTTGGATCATGTTTCATTCATGCAACATTTTAATACTGTTAATTATTTTCATCTGTTATAATTTATAAATTATCTGTGTGAGTAATGGAATGGTTTGCGATAAATAAATACAATTCTAAAGAAAGGTTCTATGACAGTACGGTACTCGTATCTGACAGTGTCAACAATTTATACTTGAATATTCTCATCGTCAAAGTGGGACTGGTGGTACTTTCTTAAAGGCTATATATGCTCTAGAATCTAGAAGAAGAACTAGAACTAGAAGATATATTGATGAGATGATTCACTTGGAGAATAGTGGGTTACTGTGCAATGCTGTGTATGTATTATTTATTATATAAATGACGATCACTGTGTGGATGTGTGGGACATTACTGCAAATTGCAAGTAAAATTCGATGCCACGAATTTAAAATTTTGGATAAAATATATTTTTTTTTATTATTAAAAAATTAAAACTTTATATTATGAAAGAAACATGAAATGGATTATTCGGTTGTTACGACGACATCCAGGAGGAAGGGGTGGCTGAAGATCGTACGGAAAGTTGTTCGTATTCAGCAGCGTCCTGCTGAAGAGCCCAGGCTGGGTGAAACGTTGTTGAAATTTAAAATCAGAAATTTCAAAAAAAAAGTCCAGGTGTCACCTCCCTAATCCGTAGCTGCGTTCATTTAACCGTGTCCAAGTTAATCGAATTAAACGTTTGATTCCAAACAAACCGTTTTACAACAAATAAGTAAATCATTTACGATTAGTTGGTTGCAAACAAGAACGCTAGCTTTTTTATCGACTGTGAACGTGATCGTGTTAAAATGAATGATGCGGTTTTGGGGGGCTATTTGTTCAAATGTTCGATTTCGTTCGATTGGGGAGACCGACGACGATTCTAAAGAACGATCATGCGCAAAACAATCGAATTGAAACGACGAACGTAATAAAATGCTGGCTGCCATTTTACTTTCATCACGTTCCACGATCAACAGTGCTCTTGTCAGCGTTTCAACAATGAGGACCTGGGGGCGATTCTCCAGAGATTTCTACTTCAAGCTTTTGCGCGAATTTATAAAGCGTTGGACCGTTATCGTTAAATTGTGCATAGAAGACAAAGACAAGCGCGCTCACCTCGCGCTCAAAATGACAGTCGTGCGTAGGCAGACAGAATGCATCGGTGCATCTGATCTGGTTGACCTGCTAGTATTTCGTGGGTTTGATGTAGTGGGAAGTTAATTGAACAAAATTACATAAAAAATTACACCTAAATTATAACTTTTTTTTATTAAAAAAAAAAAAAATATTTTCCGTCATTTTTGTTCACTGCTGCTAAGCCCCTGTTAACTTAAAGTGATACATAAACTAAAACCACAATTTTTTTTATGTATCCTAAATACTGGCGAATACCGCATAAAACTCAAAATGAAACTTTATAGCGAACAGATTTAGGTGAATTAGGCTCATGAATTATCCACGACAGGTTCCATAACAATTAAAAAATACAAACTGCCGCACCTCAAAGGTCGACCGGAGGTCGTTTGTTTACCCACTGAGGTGACCAAAATTGCGCAATTTTGGTGGTGTCCACTTTATCAATGGGAGTGCCAACCTAACAAGACCACTGATGTGCAGGGCATGTTATAAAACATCAGAGGTGAGACCAATAAGAAGCGTGAACCGCATCGACATTGCTCTATGATCGGTTGAATTTACTCAAAACTCCCTTACTGGTTATAGACGATACGATGACCGAGCTTATGGAGTAGACGTGCAGAGCGATGAAACTATAAAACAAAACTACACACCTCATTGCACAGACAAAATCACAAATAAATTTAAAACGCAAAATTTAAAGTAAATGTCATTGAGGTAATATACCTCAACGGTAAATGTATACAAATCATTAGTAAATTTCATTAGTACTTACAAGAAGTAAGCACAAAAAATTCGTTCGGCCTATGCAAATGATCTACATTCAATGTTATTTCCATCCCAAATCCAATAAAGCTGCGCCGAATGGCTCGGCTTAAATGGGGTCCAGGATCAATGGGAAAACCATAAAATATTCATAATTCGCCGAGTTAAATACATTCATAGGAAATGATGAGTGGCAGCCCTCAATAACGATAACAATGAATGGATGGACCATCATTGTTTATTGTATTTATTATGCACATGCTTAGGTACCTCCTTTATTGATTTTATTTCGGACAGTTAAACACATTAAGTATAACATATTATTCAGAGGGACGAATGTATATGTATATATGTATAAGTAGTTATGATTTTTACTAACCAAGAAACTTTTCTTCTGAGAAAACATCGCTTTTCGAAATCGTTCCTGTGTCATACGACGAAAATATGGAGATGGTCTGAACGGTCTCCAATCTGGAGATTTAAAAAAAAAGGTGTGTTTTAATAAATTGGAGAACGACCTTTTCTTCCGCCTTTAAGCAGGCATGACGCCTGTCTGAGCGTGGTTTCGTGAGGAGTGGTGTAATTGGATGTATCTGATCTTCTATTGATTTTTGGACACAGTCACCCATGCCGGTTGTCTATAAAAAAGGGAAATTAAAAAAAAGAGGGGTGTATTGAGAATTAACGTGTAAAAATTATTCAAGTATATAAAATCAAATCCGTCGAATGCCACTGAAAAATACTCGCGAAAAGTTACTCAAACAAACCTAACTCTCACCAAATTACTTATCCATCAGTTCTTCACAGAGAAGATTAGAGGGAAACGTCGACATTGCTCCTAACCTAATTCACCAAGTTGTACTAAGCGATATCGCTGGAGCCAAATCTTGTGCAATGGGGTGATGTAGCCATCCACGTCAGTTTCCATAAAAAAGGATAAAACGATACGTTCCCGCTAAAATTTACAGCTATCAATAAGGTAAGACAATCTTCAAAATTAAAATATATTTAAAATGGTTTCTAGTCGCAAGAAACCCCACAAATACTTTTAGTTTCATTGACAAGAGGCTGTCATTCTTGAAATAACACCAATACGTCTGTCTAGCTAAAGTCTAGCTACAGCACAAATTAAATGAATGATGAACAAAATAAATAATGAATTATGTATAAGTTTCTATCGATAGCTGTGCTGATGCTGTAAGACGAAAGACACGACATTGTACATGAGTTCTTGTTTACAAACAAACATTGTCTTATGTTATGTTATTGACACTGCTCGGATTTGCTAATCGTGTGCAGTCGAGCGAACATGATTGAGCGCGTGACATTTATACGAGGCTTTTGAAATTATTCCCGCGTGAGGTAATATTGAAAACCTTGTAGTTTAAAATAGAATAAATAACATTTGACAAATATAAATTGATATTCTTTTACATAAACAATAATCACAAATGGACAAATAAAAATAAAATAGTTACATATATTGACATGTGATGAAGAAGATAGATTATGTAAGTAGCACATTACCGCACTGGCAAATTACAGATATATGTTGTATAAGGTAATAGTTTAGTCGCCCGTGGACATTTTACTTATGCAAAAGGTTACCGATTCCCACTGTGAAATTGTTGTATAATAATTTTTAGTGGTCAGAAAAAAAATTGTCTTAAAAGGTACAAATGGCCGTAACGATATAATGTGACAAGTCAAAATAAAAGAAATACAAAAACAATTTTTTTTTAGGTACATTGTATTTTCTTTATTTTTATGTAGAAAAATTTAAATTCAAATTGAATTCAAATTATCTTTATTCAAATAAATTGCATCACATATTAATTATCTACAGTGAGAGCACCACTAGGCTTTCACCTGTGTTGGTGTTCTCAATTGTAGTTATTACTTAAATAAATTCACACTATAATATTTAATTGAGATGGCCAGAGAGTGTTACACAATTTTTTAAAGTATACAAATAAAATTAACATAAAATTATAAATAATAAGTAAATTCTTGTTCTAATCTTTGGTTCAATAAATAAACACAAGTAATAGTAAGACCATTACTTAAATTTGAATAAATTTCAGAAATTGGTCTAAAATTCCAGTGGTCTTAAAACTATGTATGGCCACATAACAGGGTCTTAATATTACTCGTGGTTATTGACTCCTTCGAGTAGAACATAAATAAAAATAAAAGTTACTTAAAAAAAAATGCTTTTGTATTACTGAAATTTGAGACGTGTCATATTATATCGTTACGGCCATTTGAACCTATTAAGACTTTTTTTTTCTGACCACTAAAAATGTATATAAAAAAATGCATAGTGGGAATCGGTAACATTTTGCGTAAGTAAAATATCGCTGGGCGAATGTACTATAATGATAAGTGGTGGGTAGAGGAATATATTTCCACTTCAAACATCGCGAAACTGCTTTATGCCTGTGCGATGCCTCGGGATCTCCATCAATCTTCCCACAGACATATGTAGTATCATACCATACATAAGGCTGATTATTGTTGAACCATGTTAATTTCTCATACAGGTAGTACGGGTCCTCCTTGTTGATGACGCTGTGCATGAATGCTTCCAACTGCAGCAACCACCGTCTCTTGGCCATACCTAAGGAGTTAATGATCGGAGAGATGTGGACGTGTTATTTTAGTCTTTCGCAATAGCGAATGCGTGCGTTTTGCACTCATTGTATTTCTCTTAGCTTTTTTTTCTTTTAATACACAGGGAGGGCCACTGAATTGAGAACGATGAGTCTATTTCATTCTTCCAAGGGGAGGGCCATAATATGTATGTATATATATATACTACGTCAGCGTAATTAAAGTGGGGCTAAATAAGGAACTCTGTGACTTCATGTATTTTATCTGGTTGTTGTCTTGATTGAATTTGAATTCGAATGAAAGAGTAAACATTCGAGTCACTACAAAACAAAGGATTGAGATTCATCTCATCACGCAGATCCAATTCTATGGCGCAAGCCCTAAGTGATATGAAAAGCATTATCTAACGAACGAAATCCTCTATGACATGGCAAGATTCCCCTCTCCGCAAACACAAAAATAGCTCTTGAATTGAATTGTACTTCATTCATTACGAAATACAACCCTACAATAATATAGGGGGGAAATCCTTGTAAAGATGATTATTCCAAAGCACTATAATGGATGTATTCGTATCAAAGGACTATGCGCGTGCGCATGCCGCTGTATTTGGCATGCGCTAAATTGGACTTTATGATGAAGAGTTTTGCGTTTATATTGCGGTAACATAGTACCGATCTAGATTGATTTGCGATTTCAACACGAGGGAATTTGTACTGTAGGTTTTGATGTCTAAATTGCGGTTCAGCGCCATAGATCTATAATTACAATCTATAATATAGACGAGATTCGGTTGACAGATGTCGGAGCCATTACAAGTACAATGGTCAGTAAATCTAAATACACTATTGTGGATGCCCATTCACAATCGGTTCGGTTCGGGGCAATGCCAATGGCTTTTGCAAACTTTGTGCAATATTCGGAAAGTGCGCGATTTTGTTTTGTGTGATCGATAATCCCCTTTGGATTTGACGGATTGGGTGAGCTGAGCGATTGTGCGTGTTAGGCATATCTGGTTTTTATGTCCTTTATTCATACAAATTCTAGAGCAGGGGAGAGAGCACATGTGAGGGTTAAGGAAAACACAATACATGTTTCATCAAGAGTTCATTAAAGAGACAACGAACTCTTTATTTCGAAAAAGAGTTTGAATTTGACAGTTGTCATTTATAGATTACTTTCCAAATTCAAACTCTTGGCATTCTGAATTCAGACTTATAAAAAACCCTAAAATTTTGTAGCTTATTTTGCCTACAATTACTTTATAGAGGATTGTGTGTGATGTATTTATAACTAGGTTTTCCCCGCCCTGATTAATATCCACGAGGACAAATTCACGGTTCAAAACAAAGTATCTCATTGGACTTCCGGCGCAATCTCTATTTAAAAAAATCACATCGATTGCTCCGTTGCCATGTGAAAAAAGGACAAACAAACCAACAAACTGACTTCGCATTTATATTATTAGTACTTATGATTTCATTTACTACGACTGTGAAATTACATACGTAAATATCTGAGAACGATAAAAATGGCATTCATACATTCAAAATTGACTTCTACAAGCTCATTATGAGTCTACTCTAATAATTTTTCCAAATGAAATAACACAAGTCTGTCATCCGTCATTCATTATAACAAAACTGTTCAATGACATTGAACAAAACTGTCGACTAACAACATATTAGTTGAAGTATTTGAAAACTTCTCAAAGTGTCACCGTCATCGTCGTCTCATCAGCTCCGCAAGTGATGTCATCCATCATTGTTGTGCTTTGAACAGCTCCAACTGACGACGCTTTATCTTCAATGGCTTTGCTAACGAGCTCAAATTATAAAATAATTTTGCAAAATTCACAGGGTATTAAGAGATAAATCAACTTTTCCTTTTATTCACTTCAAAAAAATTGTATCTGTTGTATTTCTGATTATTATTTTTGTCTTGTTAGTGGTTTAGCCGTAAGCAGGTAATGTTAGGTTGTCAGTCAGCCCAATGGTACCACAAATGAGTACACCTTTACTAATAGAGATTAAAGAAAGTCTTTAAACTACAAGCATGAGAATTTTTAATAATTTGGAATTTCTTGACAGTTCGCCGATAGCAATTACTTACATACATACAAAGATAGCGTCACGCCTGTTTTCCATTGGGGTAGGCAGAGATAATGGATCGCCACGTGGCACGATCTGGAATCTTGACACACCTCTACCGCTTCTTGCACTCCCACAATATTGCTCATGCAGGTTCGTTGGCTACGGGTACTGTGCACTTGCCCCTTTTTGAGCACATTCTGGATCTGTGTAGGTAGGGCGACCCTTCCCGGCTCTTTCACTCACATTCGCTCCAAAAATGTATTTCGTTAGTTAAATGTATTTCTTCTATCATCCATTCATCCTACATGACCGAACTACTGAAGCATCCCTTTCTCAATCCTTGTCACTATATCTTCGTTCAGACCACAACGCTCTCGCACTACACAATTTCTCAATCTTTCATTGTGACTCCACACATACTCCTCAACGCGCGCATTTCCACAGCTTCACAGCTTTTATCATGCTTTCGTGCTTCGTCTGCCACACCCAACTTTCACTCCCGTACATCAGTGTAGGGTCCAGCAATTCACCATTACTAACATACTAGTATAATACAGAACATGGATGATGAAATTAATAATGAAACATATAAATTATTCTTTCGTTCTACAGTTCCTTGAAAGCTACGAAGGCATTACCATTCTTTCTAGTATTCTGTGTTTGGGCTTAAGTTATTGCAGTGCTGTCTTTTTGCGAGTAATTTTTCCTAATTAGGTGTGATATGAATGAGTCAAACACCGTGACGCATGCAAGTTCCGTCATGCAGCGAAAGTGATCGTCTCGTCTGGAGAATTTCTCCTCTCAACGTTATAACTATTTAATACTATGTTAAATCTGGTGTCATACCAGGCGTGTGGCTTGTGCTGGCGTTTGGGGCTATTCCGATAAGAGAAATAGGCAAAAAAGCGATCGCTGCCGATGAAGAATAACCCCAATGGCTTTAATAAAAGTAGCGTTGAGAAGACTAGTATGAAACAAGTAGAATAGGAGGCAGTGAAAAAAAATCAAGTGATTTGGACATGACAATGATTACGCTGGTCGTGTTCCTTATTTTTTCGGCATCGAAATTTGTCGGTCTGGTAAGTGGGAGCCGTTGTGCTCACAAATTGTTTTTCTATCATTTAACTATGCTACCGTACTTTATGGATTTATATTTATTTATAAGTACTTTGTGGATTTCAAGGGAAAGGTTTCTCAGGCTTGTGGTATCATGCACGATTCAAAACTAGGTAACGGGGGATCCACCGGTCACCAAAAATTACGCGTAACATGTGCCTTAAGAAGGCTATCCCAAAGCGAGAGGCTAAATTTGCGTTTTCCCCCGAAATATTGTCACATTTTCGTATTGAATTTTTGTTTAACGAATTTCAATAATACATATATTAAAAAA
>WYDE02235266.1:0-14467 GCA_009867175.2 Adela reaumurella
ATGTAGTAAGGGTAGTGCATGATAAGAATGAAAGAAAGCATATAGCATGTCAAGTACAAAATAACATATACGTAAGATTATATTGGTACTTAGTACATAAAACTTAATGTAAACTATTTAATTAGAAAAATTCTTTCGTACCCAGAGTAACTGTTTTGAATATCGACATTATAATTTTGTTTTGGAAATTCAATAACGTTTAAACGATTTGTTTATAGCGACGAGCTTTTTGTGGTTGGGTTTTTTAATGTGGACACAAATTATGAATAGTAAGAGTCAAAAAGTTAACCAAAAACACAACATAAATCAATTAATTGTCAAATCAATCAAATCAAATAGTTAAATTTCCACAATGTCGCAAACCACAAAAAAATTAATTAAGCCGAGTAGCGTGGTTTGTGAGTGCACGCTTCTTAATGGAGAGGTGGTGAGTTCGCAACGTGTTATGCGCAGTTTTCCCGGATCTTAAAACATTCGCGTGTAAATAAGCTTACCACAACCCTTGTCCACCCACCTACGATCCGAGCTGGTATGGCGCCCCCGAGGTGAAATTGGCTGCATCGGAGCATGCGCATCGGGCCCTCTGATCCTGCCACACATACCGGTGTTCATAAAAAAACCGGGCTAATTGTGTGCCAAAATTAAAATGCGCCCGGTGAAGGAAAACACCATTAGGAAACCTATACACAAACAATGCGATTGTGTTGTAGCGTATATAAAGGTTGACCGGAAGTGGCTAAGTCCGCCTTCTGCTAAGTAGAAAAGTTTATATATATTTTTATATTAGTTGGCATGGCATTTCGGACTAAAAAACCCTGAACTTATTCTTTTCATATAGGCTAGGCCTCGGGCAAATGGGCCCTACTATAAAACCTAGGCCCTATTTTGTACTAAGATTGCATATCATCATAGTGGAAAAAATGGGAAAACTTTAATTTTTCGTTAAACTTTTTATGTGTGCTATTCCTTCTCAAAAATAGGTAATAAGTATGTTTCCCGAGATTGTTAAAAGGAAATGTATTGTGTAGGTTTAAAGTTGTTTTTTTATGAACTTGACGAGAACTTCTCACACTGTCGAAATTATTTATCACCTCCAACCTAACTGTTCGCATCAATCATGCGCTCGCATCTCTTTCATCTCACATTAACGGTGTTTTTTCGTGTTGTGCGTCAGTGAGCGGCGAGGAGATCACGTGCGCAGCCGACGGACTGATGGTGGACTACGAAAGCGGCTGCCGCGACTACGTCCGCTGCGAGAACGGCGACGTCCGCGCCCGCTACTCCTGCGGCCCCGGACGCGCATTCAGCGGCGCTGCGGGCGCGTGCGTGCCCAGGCGCCTGCACGCGTGCGTGCGCCGCACCTGCTCATCCTACGACGAGTCGGCCTACGCCGCGCCGGGTACCGCTTGTCGGGAGTACTACAGATGCGAGAATGGAACCGCGCGCGACCTCGCTTGCCCTCCGGGAGCCTGGTTCGATTCGGAACTGCAAGGATGCACGCGCGGCGCGGGGGCCTGCTACGAGCCAATCTGCGCAGGTCTAGTGGACGGACATCACACGGATCCTTCCCACGATTGCCGCCGACGCCTGCGCTGCCGAGCGGGCGAATTGAAGTCCGTCGGACCGTGCGAAGGACGCTGCCCTAAAGCGCCGGATCGATGCCCCGCCCCGCGCTCCGCCGCCGTGGCCTTTCCCGTTGGCGATGCCCACTTCTGTTCGGACGAGGCCTGCTCATCGCTCTGTCAGCTGGAAGAGGACGGAGCGCACGCCGATCGCGCTAGCGGCTGCAGGGAATACTTCGTCTGCGCCGGAAGACGGGTCGTCAGAAGGGGTGTATGCGACGCCGGGAGACTTTTTTCCAGTGCTACGTCGGGCTGCGAACCGGCGGCGACGGTTTCCTGCCCGCCGGTGGTGCGCGGGAGGTGCTTCGGTCGATCCGACGGAGCCTACAGAGACTGGCGCGACTGCCGGTCGTGGTTCGCTTGTAGAAGAGAAAGAGTTCTGGCGAGAGGGTCCTGCGACGCCCCCCACGTCTGGGACGGCTCCGCCTGCGTTGAGCCCTCGCATTTTGTCTGCGAAGGGCCCGTTCTTTCCCAGTCGTGCTCCACTCAGCCCAGTGGCTTCTACCAGGATCTGGAGTCGAATTGCGCGCGATATTACCACTGCGAAGGATTCAGAAGGACCAATTTTAGTTGTCCTAGCGGGCGCGTATTCGACGGATCGTCCTGCGTGAAAACGGCTCAATACTTATGTCCGTCGCTCGACCGAGATTCGTGCTTCGGAAAGGCCGACGGAAGGTATCGCGCTAGAGGGGTCGGTTGCAGGGGTTTCTACGCGTGCGTCGGCGGGTACAAGTCCTGGCACGCGTGCGCACCGGGCCTCGCGTTCGACGCCGTCGAAGGCGCGTGCGTGGACGCAGAACGAGCGCACTGCTCCGACGAGGATTACGTCTGCGAGGGACGAGCGGACGGCTATCACAGGGACGAGGATTCCGGATGTCGAAACTACTTCTACTGCGAAGGTAGGGAGCGGCTCGCCACGCTCACATGCTTCGGTGCCAAACTGTTCGACGGTCACGGCTGCGTGGACCCTTCTCAGTACACGTGCGGAGAAGCCCCCGCCGGGGAGGACAAGGGCGAGGGGGAAGGGTGCAAGCACGACGGGTTTTCAGTTATCGCAGGTACAGAATGTCGAAGATACTCCGTGTGCACGGCAGGAACGAGAATAACTTTGAACTGCCCGGATGGAGAACTGTTCAACGGTCAGGTGTGCATTTCGGAGAAGACGTACACGTGCCCCGGGGGCTGACGCGCGGCGCTAGCGCACCGCAGACCCAGTCCCGGCGCCTCCGCGCCCGCACCTCGCCGCTCCCCACGACGGAGCCGCGGAGTCACTACCGACCGTACCTTCATACTTTTAGATGAATTAAGACTGTTAATTTCGTTATTTATTTTTATTGATAGGGCAAATGTGTTGGTTTGAGTGAGACGGTATAAGGTGTGAAATAGATAATATTTATTGTTATTGCTATGACGCAGTGGGTAGGTTGCTCGGACGGTGCATGTTCACTGCATTTGTGGCGTGTGCGCTGCACTACGTCACAGTTTTATTGAATACAATTCATTGTCAGCCAGCCGGCACTATGTTATCGAAAACGGCTCTAACGGTTTTGATTAAATTTACGGAGTAAGGGCTTTCTGGGTCTAGAAATCGATCGGCCAGGGTCTCATTTTGGGGAAAACTCATTTTCATATTGTTAAACTGCGCAATGTAAGTCCACTGGTGGCGCCATCTATTGCCTGAGCAAAACTCGTTCGCACACCTAGTTATACACGGTGTTAAGGTTTCGGTTAAACATTTTTAAATTATTGAATTAATTTTAGTATGTGATACTGAGCAGCTTTTATTTGATTTTATTTCCATACATTTTGAGAGTGGGCAATTAAAAATTTGTATGCAGAAACAAAAAAAAAATGTTTGCTCAAATGCAAAAGTCGCAGAACAAAAGTTGTTCAGTTTCATGTGCAAAATAACTCCCATTAGTACCTGTTTACTTAACAATGTGTATAATGCGAAAGTAGAAAATTCAAATTATCCCAAAAGACCCAACAATTTTCGCTACAGTAAATACAAGAAGATTCTCAGTTTGAACTCTACTTAAATAAGAAATGAAAAACTTAAAGTATTAATAAATCTAAGCAAAAGGCCACCAGTGTTAAAGCCCTGTATTCACTAGGGGACAAATGCCGCAATACATGACCCGCAACATTGAGTCTACGTTGCAACGTTGAACAACGTTTTGACGTGTCGCGTGGCATGTTGCATGCTCCTGGTCCGCGAGCGAAAACACGAGGGAACACTAGCCGCGCAACAGTCGCGCGCGCTGCATGAGTTGCCGAGTGTGGACGGTTCCGCAACATGTCCGCAGTGTGGGGAAATGAGAGAGCGATATGTCTCAAACGAGAGGGCGACATCTCTGCAACACCGACTAGTGTGTACAGTGAAATTGTTCCACAACATTGTTCCAAGATGTTCCCTGTGGTTCCGTTCAACTTGTAGAGCAACATGACGCGGGACATGTTGCACAACTTGCCCCCTAGTGAATACATGACTTTAGAGTACTTTGGGAATTTTCACAGAACACTTTGGGAATTTTCACTAATTATAAAAACAAAAAGAAAATAACTGAACACAAAAACAATGTAATTTTTTTTCTTTTATTATTTGTACACATTGTGAAATCCTGCTATTCCTGAAAATCATGCAAATTGTAAGAGAGTAGAGAAGTGATTTTTCTGTTTATTTTAAGAAAAATTATTTTCAGAAACTGTATAAACGGTGTGTTGAACTAACCTGTGGGGGTGTGTCTGATATTGAACCTTCCTTACCCTTCCTTTGCAGCAATTTTATTCGCCCCACTGCAGGGTACAGTCCTTTCTCATTTACATGAAATGATAGGATTTAGTCATACACTTCCACAGTGACCAACTGGCTTGGAAGTGGGTTTCGTCACGATGTTTTCCTTCACCGGAGTGTCAGCAGTGATTTTAGCACAAATTATAATTATTGTTATAATTATTGTTCTTCCAGTGGGGATCAAACCCGCACCTTCCGCTTGAGGCGTGCCTTGCCCGCTCGGCTAATCTGACTCTCCTGAGTCCTGACTCATATTGAACATATTTAGTTACATATTTTTTTAAGTATTTTTTTTATTTTTCCATTCATTTACATGTATTTCAAAATAGCACGAAGAAAAAAATGTTTTTGGACTTAATTGCAAAAGTCGTAGAATAAAATTAGTTCAGTTTCATGTACAGAATCACCCCCTTTCCGGTGTATATTTATCTACATATAAAATCATTTGTGGTTATAGAAAACGGATGGTTCAAGGAGTGGATTTTCGCAAAATTTACTTTATAAGAGAATGTATACCTACGTTTCTTAATAGATGTATGAATGTCTTAGCGTAGAGACTAAAGACCATCGGGAAAAAATGAGCCAATCCGGGACGCCCCGCAGATGTGGAACATTTAAAAATTTAACCCATTTTGACGATCGTCACTTTATACTTTTTTATAGAACTGGAACCAAAACCACAGGACGAACGGTAACTTTTTTATAACGTTGCCAACAGAAGGCGTTAGTAGTAGAGGTGCACTGCACTATATGAATATTATTGCTAAACTGCTACGCTAAAATTGCTACTGCTAACGTGTTTTCCGTCCAGTTCAGTGTAGCCGGCTGGAATTGAGGGAAGTGCTGACATGACACCTACCATAACTCACAAAGGTGTTTAGGCTGACATAACTGGTACCAGAAAACTGGTGCATTAGATGATGTAGCTTTCCGTGTCAGAACAAATAAAAAAAAATGTACTACAATTTACATCAGTAGTGTTAAAATAATTGTACTCACTGAAAGCATGACGGCATTACGACACCAAAGTTTTCCATCACAACACACGAGTCAATTTAACCCCAAAGTCGTGCATTAGATATTTCACATCAAACATTTAAAATGAGCCACATCAAAGATAAAAATTCATACGGAATCCAGCATTCGCGATTGGAATTTTAATATATGAATATGATATTCAATCAACAACATATTTAATTAATTAATTTGCCTATAACGACGTTGTCACACATCAAATCATATCCGTTTCATGAATGACGACAAAACTATTTTGACGTCCGCGCGAGCCTATTATACAAACAGATCATTAAACGTGGTTAGGTAAATTAAAAATACATTAGATATGAGTAAGTATTATATTGAACAATTTCGCATAGAAATCTTAAGCACCTATAATAGTAACCGACTAAGCGGCTAGAACAGGTACGCACTTGTTTATTAAACAGTACATATATTATTATTGAAGATTTTTACTATTGTTCAAACAGTTTAAAGATATAAATCATTTTTACATTACTCTGTCAAATGTCTACACTAATTAAATGGACCACTTTTACACTACTTAAATCATTGTTGGGGTTAGGTTACGTTAGTTTCATAATAATTCAATTTAATAATTCCACATGATAAATATGTGAGCTGTAGATGCTTTGAACAGTGCGTCTACCGTGCTAACATCAAATGACTGAGTCAAGAGACCCCGCCACGATTTCAACCAATTAGACTGGCCGCGTCGAGTGCAATAACGCACACGATCGGTTGAAACCTCTTCACTCAATAGTGTGATACTAAGCCGACAGACGCACTGCACTCTGTTGAGTAAATATTTTTTGCTATTTCATAATTCCTACTTTTTCAGTATGTACTAAAGTCATTTTAAAACAATTCTCATGTATAAAACCACGTTGCTGTATGCTAATTCTTCCTGGAGTATTGGGTAATAGGGTAAGTAGAGTATTCACCTCCCGGAAAATAGATGGAGCTAGCGTAGCCTCGACGCTTCTGTGATCTTTAACCTATACAAGGATCAGTCGGCAGAAACTGTAAGTAAACACAAGTCATACCACGAACCTGCCGCCATCTTGAAATGCCATACAACGATAGCTCCAGCTGCCAAGATCAGTGTGTCAATCTATACGATACAAATTATCTATGGTACACACATTAAAACTCACACAATATATAATCCTTGTCTATGCACCATAGACAAGAATTATATTTAATTCACATAAATTAATTGTCTATGGAAGATGAAAAAGTATTTACATAATTCTTGGCTATAGGCTAGGATTAATAAAATAGGCGATCACAGAAGGGTCGATGTTATACTGTCGCCATCGGTGATGGCTAAAACTAGCAGTATTCTAACTATTCCATGCTAAGTTAAAGTAGTTAAGTTAGAGTAGCCACGACCCTGAACAATAGACGGCGCCACGAGTAGCCAGGCATTTTCTGAAATATGTAATCTATGCACCATAGACAAGAATTATCCTATATTTAATGCATCTATCTTGTCTATGGTATGTAGTTCAGAGATTTCTGAAATATCAGGCTACAAGTGGCTATTGATATTTACATAGAAAATAAATCCATAATCTATGTCATGGATATAATACCCAAACTTGATTGAAAACTTGCTCAAAACAAGTGAGCCGAAAGAAATCATATGACTGCACCTCTTTCTACCCTAGGAATCATAGAAATACATTTATTTCTAGCCCAGTGTGTGCGAGCTCACACACGTTATTTCCGTAGCTTACGCTTGGCTTGCTTCCTCTAGTAAGTTACTATCACAGGAATATAGGCTACATTACAACATGAAAGAGTTAATATTTCTTTAATGTTACATTCGAAGTAATTGATCAGGTTTGTGTATTGTATCTATTTTCTGTGCAGATATCTATTGCAGTTGACAAAAAGCCTTGTGTTCAGAAGTCTCCGTAGCCCTTAGCAACCACCCATCATTTTAAAATGGATAAGGCCCCGAAATATGAGAAATAAATGGAAAAAAACAAATTTGAGACAAACGTATACAACCAGCGGACAGCGCACGTAGCAATATAAACGGAATTGAAGGGGGGCCCGCTGTTCGAAGGTGGTGGGGATCGGTGGTCACGCACTGTTCAAATGTACAGAAGCCCGCAGTGCTGAGCCGATCGAATTGTGAGATCGAAACAGTTTTGCCAGATATACAGATGTATACAATTTTTATCTCAGTGAATTTTCGGGAATTTTGGATAATCGAGATTAGCAACACTGTTATCGATCGCAAACTGCGGGAAGCACCGTGACCGTCCGTCGGCAGCAAATCACCAGCTACCGACCGTCGGTCTCAGAAAGGGGCCACAATTATCCACATACATTTTTCTATACTTCAACGTGACTTTACTTTCAATAATTTGCAGAGAAATACTGCGAGACCAGGTTCCATTGATTATATCCACATCTCTTTTTGGACATACAATGTAGGTATTAAGTAATGTACCAGGGTTTTAACCACCAGTATCGCTAAAATTTCGTTGAGAATAAAGATGACCCCTACAGAGATAATTGAGGAAATAAGTTTTCTCATGCAAAGGCATCTAAAAGAGCCCCGCTACAATACTTGGTTGCCGCTCTCTTATTGTTTGCTAGAAGCTTCATATCCCAGTGCGCATGTGGTAAACCGAACTACTGTTAAAGTTGCACTAGTTCGGTCAACCGGACAATCAACCGAACTACTGATAGTAGGGGGATTTTACACAATCCAATTTGACTCAAAAATATATTCATTTATTTGTATATAAAAAGTTATACATTTTTTTAGTGTACCAACAGAAACACCTGAAGAGGTATTTTTAGTACGAAGTAAACTGACTGCTGGGTGCCTAATTATAGTAATTCATGTATGTAATATATCAATTTGACGGATTAATTCCTATAATTAACCGCTAACACTTAAAGCAGTCAGTCCTGCCAGCTCCTGTCAGTTTACTTTGTCTGTTTAAAAATGTGACTTTAGGTAAAACCCTCAGGTACAATACTTAAACATCCTGTGTAATTATGACAATGGTTTTCTGAATTCTGACGTAAATACCTTGTGCAGTATTTTTTTAATTGTATTTAATATGAGATCAGGACGTAGCAGCCATCAATGATCCGGCCTTTTTTCGTGATTTAATGAAACATTCACAAGAAAAATATATTACAAATATAACAATTTATTTTACAAACACTTCTCTTTACAATTTTACTTAGGTACAATGTTAATAATCTATATTACTTTTAAGGGTAAGCACTCATTACTCACTCAATAATTCAGTTGAAGACTGGATTTCATAATTATATTGAAAATAATTAATTTAAATACACATATATATTTTTTCGTTGTAATATCTCTGAATAATAATTAAAAACACTTTCTGTGGACGGTACCTAAATAATAATGGACTTACCTCGACGGAATTCAAGACTTTGTTATATGTATAGTTTTTGAGATAATTTTAAATTATACAAAAATACAAAGTATACACGCCTAGTGTCATATCTTTGCATCGTACTACTTTGCATTGTACTAATTTTAAGTTTATTTAATTAACACGTTAATATGTTAATATGTTTGTACTACAACTATTTGCTTCCAAAATAAATTAAAAAAAATAATGTTTTCCCGCCAATTTGCAAGCGCAGCGGTAGAGACAGAGGCCCCACTCGTTGCGCCGCCGCCGAAAACCGTGTTATGTAATATGAGACAAACAATACAAAAACACACTATCTCTTTTACCTCGCCCTCTCCGGTCGCGTGATCGGGTCCAAAGTCTATGTTGCACAGAAATGAGACTTGTGACTGTACTTCCCAAGATATTAAAGATTGAAGTTTAGGAAATAATACACTGCACCAAAAACGCGCCGATTTCCAAATTTGTGACATCATCTGACAGGTCACATGCATGGAAAAGGTGAATGCTTGTACAGTGCAACAGAAAATTGTAGAAATTATTGTGAACTGAAAATATGTTCAATTCCTGGCAACACCTAAAATTATCTAAGCTATGTGCAGTCCAGTGTCGGTTCGCCCAGAGGCTGGTTTGCGCGTATAGTAGTAGTTTTTCAGCTGCACATTGAATATTAAGTTGCATCAGACCGCACAGCACCTTGGCAGCTTCCGGTAGCATCAGTGTATGAAATTTAAAGATGATTTAAGACCCCCCGAGGGTTCGTGGTACGCAAAGTTAAGTGTGTCGGTCTGTAATTTGTGTTGCTATATGAACGTTGGTGGCGCACTCATTTATTTTACACTTTCCTGTCGCACTGTACATACAAATTTTTTTTTTATTTCCTGTATAAAAAGACTTTCCAATAACTTCAACTTTGACACACAAAATGGACGACGGATCGTCCAAGCGTGGATAATGCCTGCAAGACCAACTTCAACTTTGGTACTCGTGTTTTTGAAGTACTTTTAGAAATTAAAAAGTTATAGCTTTAAAAAACTTAAAATTACGAATCGTCTTTTAGACTGTTAGCGAAAGTCTCTGAATTTTTTTTTTCAAAGATATACATTCTTTATTTCTTAACGGCAACAAAACGAATAACAAAGTTGACATTTTTGTCAAATATTTTAATTTAGGCAATAAAATTTTTTAGGGACCAGCATTAATTTAATAGAACTGAATATTTTCAAAGCCATATTTTAACATAGAATGTCTCATGCAAACATGCAATGATGCACTAAAACATTTTTTTTATGGATAGCGTTACATATTATGGCATGCGCCAGTCTAACGCAGAGGTGTAGCCCGACAGCGACCACGCAGAGGGCTGCAAATAAAACATCGATCGTCGAAGTGCACCTACACATCGTGTTTAAAGGACACCATATTGAATATTAGAGGAAGGGATTTAGGTGGGAGTGCATTCCACAGGTTGGCAACCCCCTAATAATGATATTGTATACTTTTAATCAAATTATTGAGATATATCACTCAGAAAAATTATTTATAAGTGATAAAATTATAATCATAATGAATTATTCAGAAATAAAGAGTGTTTACTGATTTTTTATTTTAATAACTATGGAACGTTTTTATACAATTATTAATAAACACTACACGATCAAACTTCCTGCATATAAATACTCTAGCTATTAGGCATTGTCCAGATAAGGCGATACAGTCACAAATAGTTATTTCCACAACATTTAATATTTTGATTCGCACGACTGATGTCAAAAAAGAAAAATGTCCAAAGTGAATGACCAAAAATAAAAATGGCCATTTATACAAATTAACAATTATAAAAATGACCAAGAATAAAAATTACCAATTATAAAAATTACCAAAAATAAATATGCCCAATTATAAAAATGTCCAATTTATTAAAATGACCAATTATACAAATGGCCAATAATAATAATTACAAATTATAAATAGAGGAAATGACGAAAGAAAGAAAGAAAGAAAGAAGATATGATAAGGTTGGCCACTGAAACTGTTGAAATGGCTTGTAGTCATGTTATGTTCTGATTTTTTTGATGCTAACTGTAATAAATACAGTGGAACATTACAGCAGTTGAGAATTTTTATGGTTGCACGTAATACGCATGTTTCTGGTTGGACTTTCATACATTTGGACATTTTTATGATTGGACGTATATATAGTTGGTCATGTTTCTGGCTGGGATTTTTCATAACTAGACATTTTTATTGTTGGACGAATATATATTTAGTCATCTTTCTGGTTGGACTTTTCTACAGTTGACCATTTTTATAGCTGGAAATTTTTATTTTTGGACATAGTCATTCGAAGACATATTTTTTTCAAAACATGTTCAGGTGCATTAATAATTATTCTTACTAATTTGACAACAAGTTAGAACCAAGTAATCATTTTTAGACAACATTCAAGCGATATGATTCATAATAAACACTGTTTGTGTTCGTTAGGCATGAGTCGTCTAATTCCAAAAACACCTATAATGACGTTTACCCTAAAATTAATTAAGTATGACGTCAACTGTGACTAGTGAACTAGTACAATTTTTCCCTTCATGTTCGGGTTCTGATCGACCCGTTAAATTCGATAGAAAACAAGGCAAGTGCGAGTAGGACTCGCGCCCTGAGGGTTCCTTGCAAACTAAGAAAAAAAAATTATGCAATTTAACTGACCACCCACCAGCCGTGACGACGACTTCAGGTAAGTTGCGGGCAGACAATGGAGTTGTATTGCCGAGGTCGGGGAAAGTTATAAAAAATTGGAGGCGTATTTCCAGCAGTGAATGGTTACACGCTGATGATGTTGTATATATAAATACAAATTCACAATTTTCAGATTTCTCCTTATACTGTCAGACCGTGCTTCTTACAAAATTTCACAGGAAGTACCCTATAGGTTATGATGAGTGAGTTGGCTAGAATCAAAATATTCATCATCATCAATGGAAATATATTTTCATTGAGTAAACTTAAAAGTTTGAACTTTTTACACCTCCAAGGGACCATAGATCTTGGTATTTTATATAAATTTCAACTTGATATCTCTACCCGTTCGCGCTGAAAAGGGTTATGTCAGACGGACGGACAACAAAATGATCATATAATGGTGTCATCCTTCATTTTAGATACTTTACCCCAAAAAAGACTTACAAATTCTTGTTTCGTGACAAACTCCACTATTTCTTATTGCAAAGGAGGATATTTGACATTTTGCTTGACTGTAATGTAAAATGTATTAAAAACCGTCTGGTTAAGGTCTGATTTCTTTCACCTCAAGCAGGCGCGTAAATAAAACTTTAAATAATGAATCACACAAATTACAAGAAGAATAATGAAAATTCTTTAAAATCAAATTCTTTGTAGTTGATTTAGCTGTAATATGAGATGATGTATGTCAGCCAGTGTCATTCCGATTGAGTTCACATTTAGAAAGAATACGAAAATCTTTACATTTTGGAAATTCTAGCTCAATCGGAATATACCAGCTAGCTAGACTGACACGCATCATCTCTTATTACAGCTAAACCAACTATCGAGAATTTGATTTTAAAGAATTTTCATGATTCTTCTTGAAATTGTGTTATTAATTATTTAAACTTTTATAATAGCTTAGCTTTATATAGCGCGTCGCCTTCTACAGATGAAACACATCAGGTCTTAACCGGCCCTTAATGGGTTTTGACCACATAGATGCCTCTAAAGGTTCATTTACTTGGTTGTTTCAAAACAATCACCACATTCAACCAAAAAATAGTAGTTTCCTCACACGCTAAACAAAATATTTTAAAGTTTAAAAGTACTACCATTTAGTAGACCGGATAGTGAGAAACAGATTCAAAACCAATCTCTTCATTGTGGAAGTCGGAGCGAGAGGACTACCGGCAAAGTCGCTCTGCAATCTCTTAAAGATCTAGACCTGCCAAGATCAACGATAAATTCATACATGGAGAGAGCTACGGAAACGTCACCGGAGGCATCCTACAGAATATGGCTAGGTAGACAGAGGTGGTACGAGAGTGAGACTGTTGGTTCTCCACATCACATTATAACAGCATTGAATGTACACTATGGGTTATTGGAAGCACCCTGTCTGGACAAAGCTCCGTGCGTTAACAATAGAGAACAAAATTTTGGTCAGCACCAACAAGATGCAAATCAGTGCATTTAAAAGATTTTTTTCATGTATACAGGTTGCTTTTTTAGTGTCTCACCAGGCTGGAAATTTATAGATATCTAGATTACCTTGTCCGATTAGTCCTGTTCATGGTCACGGAGACGTCCGCTCGCAACGAGAGCGGCCAACGTACTCAGCTCGCTCTCGTAGCAAGCAGACGTCATCGAAACCATAGACTTATTCTTAGAATTAGAAGAAGAATTAGAATAAGTCTATGGTTTCGATGGTGATGGTTAGACATTAATACTGACACTAGCAATCACCATAGAAACCTTTCAAATCTGTATTTATTTATTTTTGACTAATTGCACCTGAAGACGGCCATTGGACGCCGAAATATTGTGTTTTTTTAATAAAAATATGTAAATAAATAAAAAGTCTAAAATATTACATTCTTAAAAGAAATCAAGTGCAATATCGTTAAATAGATATTTATGACCTTTGAATAATATTTTGCATTTTTGTTGCTTATACTTTGTTCCAACATTTTTTTAATAAAGTATTCAAAATTTTTGACAAGCATTTTTCGGTGACAAACTTATGTAAAAATTCTGAAAAAAATCACAAGTATTTTAGTATTAGGTAAATTTTCAAAACTTTGTAACCATTGTGATTGGTATAAAGTATGAAAACATTTAATTAAAATTAATTTAAATACTAATTATGTACATATTCCTAATAATGGCGTCAATACCTATACCACGATACCCAAATCGATTTATTTCAAAAATGAAATACATGTTTTGTTTTCCTTTTGGGACCCTCTTTCCTTGCACTCATATTGTTCCTACGGATGACGAGACCTTCGGAAAGTGAGTAATCACTTGAACCGTTAGTTTTTACATTTGTTTTTAGCTATATTTTACTTTTACATATGGAAATTTAATTTAGTGAAATTCAATCAAATGGGAAGACAAGCGTAAAAAGGCACTTGTCACCCTACTGCATTTATAATTTTTTTTCTTAAATATGGCAACAGCTATTGAATGATACCAAAAATAACCACCAGTAGAACATTCATATAAAGAACTTACTATTTTAATAAATTTATAATATGACAGAATATATGTAATGAATTTTAATACTCATTTATAAAGTAAAAAATATTTTTTTAGAATATTTCAACTTGATATTAAATTTACAAAATGGAGCTTCTCCCCTAATAGAACAAATTATTTTTACCTTCTTACAAAACAGAATGCCCTTTGCCGTCGTCGGCACAATAATCCACGCTGACTGAGCCACGTAACCCTCCAATCGAAATAAAAATTCTACACCATAATAGCTTTTACATTCAGTCGATCAAAATCACCACGTTCTGAAGTACATTTGACCACATTTCTGAGTATCGTGCTCGTCTCCAGTGGCTTGACATTCGGCAGCGCAGGAATACTCATGTTCTCTC
>WYDE02235377.1:0-14460 GCA_009867175.2 Adela reaumurella
TTCATTCAGTGCGGTGGTACCAACCCGGGCGGGTTAAACCCTACCACCAAGTAAGATTAGGAGGGAAGGGATCTACAGTTTTACGAGGAATCCGAATCTCGGTCACCCATCCAAGTACTTTACAAATACTATGAGCATTTTAAACTCTTTATTTTGATTAAACAAATTTTTTTTTATTGTATGTATAAATATGTATATCACATCCCCGTGTAAGACTTTATTTACAATAAAGTATATATATATAATAAAAACTGACGAGTTTAGAGTTTCTTCATAAATATATATACTATGTACAACAGAAAAAAAAATTATAAAACTTCGAAAAATTGTTCTGCGTGACCGGGATAACATAGGTAATCAATAAATAAATAATATATGTACACACAACATAGGTAATATTTGCTCACTGCTCAGATCTCTGAAGGAAAACAGTTACCATGAACTAAAGAAGGAAGGCAGTGGTCTAGACACGTCAACCGCTGCCGTGACGACGACAGTTTCCTTCACTGGTGGCCGTGAGACACTGGCTAAATTATATATCTCGTCGTTTTACTCCCGCTGTCACGTAACCGTGAGTAACCTGCTCACTCACACGCGTGCGCGCATGATAGCGGACTTTGATTTTAGCCCCAGGGAAACGGGTCTTGGGAGGGCGACTTCTGGCTACCGGGCAAGGGCGGTTTCTCCAAGAATGGAGAGGCGTCTGACTGACAAACACAGTGCATAGTGCAATGCCTAGCAGTGGAAGTTCCCGCGCGCGCTATCTAGAGGGCAACAGTTCAAGAGATATGTTAAAAATAACACGATCACCTTGTTTTCTGACAGATATATTCACGTTGATGTAACGTTCACACAAGTAGGACGTATGCAAATTGTATCGCTATCTTTACACGTCGTCCTCGAGTTACACTTACGTTTGAAGAGTTTCGTATTTTAATACACTCGCCGAATAATGCACTTCGTAATCGACAGTATTAGCGCTGTCTCTGTACTAAATAATTTTCGGTCAGTAAATAAATACATGACAACGAATGAAGGAATAGAAACATGTCACGTTTGGACTGTCAGCTTTCCCATTGTTTTGTTATGAATGTTTTTGGAAAATAAAATACATGTAAAAAAATTATTAAATATCTCGATCTATGGTCAGCGAGAGTCAAGGTGGCGGCGACGACGGTTGCGCTGATAGTGATAACGCTATCAGCGGCTCGCGAGCGAGACAACCGACCCTGCCGTCTCCCTCCCACACTGTTTACTGCTATCGAAACAACACAACGTCATCCCACCATGTCGTCGATCCATTTCCATGAGGAGCAGGCTAGCGGGGTCAAGGGGTGCACCGATGCACCCTCGCGCAGTACATAGGCGTCCCCAGCGCGGATCGTCTCCGCCTGAACCCGTATGCTCGTGATCGTAGCTAGGTGGTAAACGTACCAGGCGCGAGCCATATGCTGCCCTTTCCTACTTTTCATAAATCTAGATCCAATCTGCGACACGGCGAACGTTGTTGTCTGTGACAAGATGATTGAAAATAAATAAATAAAGTATGGGTTTAACACCCGATTCAGTGTAGCCAGAAATAATTATATCGTCAGTACTCTGTCATGGCAGCTTAATTCAATAGAATTCAGGTGGCTTGGGCTCTCGTCTCTCTTAACATACTGACGTCGTCACACCCAACATTTTTGACTGTTCAAATCGCACAGTCGCACACTCCGCTGAGTTCCGTGGAGCTTCGAATGTGATTTCTTGGCAATCTGCTAGCTAGGCTGTCAGAAGGAATTATTTGTATGAGGGGAAATGTCAACAAGAACAGTGGATCTTATAGACGATCTCTACAAATCTTCTCAGCTTATTGTCGAGATGCATCGCGTCTGCAATATCTCATTCACTTGGACACGCTACTCGTACCTAGCACTCCAATCGCGATACATTGCTGCGCCATCTCTTAACAGAGGAAGAATATCATCCTCGTTGCGGTACGTAGTGAGCGAACGGCAATGTAAGCTAGACGGTGTGCAGGGTGGCACCGCCGCATATAAATCTCCAAGGAGAGCCGGGAGGACTGCAAGTGACGGCGGCGCCGGCCGGAGAGGTGGCGGAGGCGGCGGTAGGACGTCAGCGGGGGCGGAGGCGCCGGGTATCGATCAGGTGGCGGGCGCGGCGCGCGCGGCGTCGGAATCAATTGGGAGCCCGTCGGGACGCGCCTGCCGCCGTCGCTGCCACCTCCGCCGGTCCTAATTTACACGGGTGCCTCCCCGACCGGTGCGGCGACTGCGGAACTGGAGGGAGTGCGGAAAACGGGGCCCTTCCGAAACCGTAGCCTCTTTATGTGTGGTATGCCTGTAATGTCTGCGGGAGAAGGCGTTTGAATGCTAAACAAGAGCAGATTTGACTGATGCGGAATCGTCGTCGGAGTAAGGTGAGACTGGTTGATTGCTCAGTAAGAGCAGTCACAGATAGGAGTCCATGTTAGAAGTACTGTAATATTATATAATTAAACGATGAAGGCTGGTGAAGTAAACCAGCGATGAAAACCGCTTAAACGTCTTGTTCGGGATTTATCATTTTCACATCTCTAGCCACCTTCTAATGTACCGTAAACATTTTTATGTGAACCACAAGCAGAGCGTCCTCTACAATATAGAATGTGGGTTAAATTAAAATTTTATATATTTGTAAATACACTCGGGAATTACGATTCATTTCGTGGTTTGATTTGCAGGGTTCCCTGCACCAATAAATGGTGCCAATGATACATATACATCTAACTTCATACGAATTTGGTTTTGCAATTTTATGTCGCAAGAGGAACTCAAGTGCCGCACAATACAGACCGACCGAGTAAGACAGAGTAGAGTAGGGTCCTCGGTCAAGAAGACGATCGTGTCGCTTTTATAATTTACGATCAATAGACGGACGTAAGTAAACCTTGCGATAGTAGAGCATTTCACTTTACAGCCCTTGTACGTAATCAGTGTCAAGACCAAGAGTAAGTGCGCAGTTCACTTAACCCCACCCTATCTATTCTAGAAGGATACCCCATATGCGCCCTTAGTGGGAGCTCCCTTCACCCCACGGCGACGCGTCCGGCCGGAACCCAGCGCGGCCTTCGTCGCGGTCAAGCGCTCTGCCCCCCCACCTTCGATAGCGGTGCCTCGCCGTGCCCCCGCCCCCCTCAGTAATCAATAGTTATCCATGCCGTGCCGTTGACACCGATAATCCGATAGGCCACCGAGGGGGGACTGTAATGAGCGAATTTAATGATAGATAACACCGGGCCGTTTAGTTGTTGTTGCAACCGCTATAGACTTAGCCGGTGTTTTGTGCTAAGGTTTTGAAATGGTGGTACGTACGGGCTAGTAGAGCAACCTATTGTAGTTGTTTACTGTTTTATTGATGAACAGGGTTCTAATTATGGAAACAATCGAAAACTGCCTTGATCACTTTTAAAAGGCTATAGATAAAAGAATAGCCTATAGATATGGCTGATATCTATTAGGTGGTCGCTCGTCATCATCTGGGGGTCTACCGTGCTATTATCACATGAGCGAGTGTAGAGACATCGCCAAGATTTCAACCAATCAGACTGGCGAAGTCGAGTAATCTCGAGTGCGTTAACGCATACGATTGGCTGAAATCTCTTCATTCACTCGAGTGATATTACTCCGGTAGTAGGCCTGTTCTTCTCTCAGTCCCAATTTTTACGGATTTTAAATAAGATTTTTAAATAAAAATCAATAGAGTACCAACGCAATGAAAAAATAGAATAGTATATCTTAAGATAGTGTTCCTTTTGGTTGTATCATCCAGCGCTGCGCAGCGCCCGCCGCACGCTGGCACCTGTACATGTATATTGCCCGCTGCGTCGCGGCACCTTCGTCCTGCAGCAATTAGGCCATGCGACGACGTTAGCGATGCACATCACGAGCGCATCCAGCCGCGCGCGCGTCCCCGTGACGTGACCAGATTACTGAAGTAGCCATTCCGTAGTATCATTTCTATCATTTTACACTTCAACCTGATCGTCTCTACGGCGACGCTGGCACGTGGAATAAATTGCCCATGTAACTAATCGACAGAATAAAATTATAAAACATTAATCTTTGTGTGCTTTGTTAAGAATTCACGTAGACGGTGTACTTGCTAATAAACGAATTCTCCATAAAAACATGTGTAGTATTATATGTTACATTATATCGACCTCCTACCCGTCATAGAACGTAATATATATATCTATGTTATCCGTACTCAAATTGTATATAGAACCAAGCTTCATCCTAATTTCTATCTTCCTCGAGTCCAAACCAACGGCACAAACACCGTGATACATGGGAATCAGACCAGCCGACCAATCGCCATTGCCGCGACCGTGGTCCCGGCCGCCATCGACGCACCCTCCTTGTCCCTCCACGCACACTCGACGCGGGATCGCTCCGCTCGCATCCGGCCGTCTCGACACCAGGTGCTCCGGCCGCACGTGGCTCCGCACACACACATGTATACCCAATCTGCATGGTAATGGGGGTTACCTTAGTTGACATCCATTCCGGATCGATGTATACAGAAATTGCAACTATAAAACGCATGCAAGATCATTCCAGTGTAGGTGTATCTTGGAACTGGAACGTTTCAAGGCTTTCTAAAAAACATTTCTTAGAGTTGGAAAGACGTGAACGCCAACTTCTTTCTTACATATTTTGTGCAAGGGCAGTCGCATTTTACGTCTGTCCGTGTTCTGAAGCTTCTAAAATTTTCTCCAGGGACTTTTCAGTACGTTTTCAATACTCCCAAAAGAAGCCATTTCACTGTACTGCAGGAAAAAAGCCTTTGAAAATACAGTGGAAAACGTGTGGCCATTTTCCATTTGGGACGTCTAGGGGGAGGTGTTTTGTAAGCATTTTTGGACGTCATCAAAAATGTATGTGCTCGCTGCATGCTGCTTATTTGACTTCTTATGTGGCGCGAATGGAAGCCAGATAATGACCGCCCGTCGAGACGACGAACGTTGTTGCAATTGTTTCCTACACTGGCGGTCGTAGCTAGGAAGACAGATCGCGGTACCTGCCAGGTTTGGGGGCAGACCACAGTGGTGCCGGCAATGTGTAGACCGATGAAAGCCGAGGACGATTGTTGGATAATTGGAGAGGCGAATGTACAGCACTGGACAGTGGACTCCGAAACGCATACGACCGCAGCCTGTCACGTGACTGCACGCTGTCGAAATATGATTGCATGCAAAAATGAGCACATGTTCTGAGCGTTTCGAAGTGTGCGACGAAATCTGTCTCCACAAATACGTAGGCTGAAGAATAATTTTGTAGGTAATGATAAGAGTTTTAGTAATGAGGTGGAAATTTCTGCACTTTTCTATATAAGTACATATGTAGATACCTATATCTAACTTATCCAAACGAATTATCCAAGAAAGAATTGAACTTTTCATGATGGATGCGATTAGTCCCGAGAAGCGTGCAGTACGTGCAGCAACCAATGCGGTGTTAATGAACTGTTGCATAGCAGATATTGTTGCGTCTTATCTATCCGCCAGGAAAACAAAGGAAGCGCTTGCGCAAGCGCAGCGCAGACACTAGCAAGCGGCAACTATTCACTTTCTTAAAATAAATAAAGAGATACTTTTCTGCTTAGCATAAGGCGGACTTATTGAAGGAGGCAATCTCTTCCAGTCAACCTTTATACACATCTTACATCCTACACACCTTTATACATTCCTTTATACTACAATACATTCGTATTGTTAATCCTCACGGTGTCTTCCTTCACCGTGGTGCATATCAGGTATCGAACCCACGACCTCTCGAATAAGAGGCGTGCGTTCACCAACTAGGCTACTCCGCAGCCCATTTCTACTACCCACTTCACTACCCGCAACAACTTTTCTTCTGTGTTACTACTTTGTCCGTTGTATAGTATTCAGAAATCCAGAACATAGTTTTGAGGCACCAGATCTTCCATTTTACATTCCGCTGAATGAAAGTCCTAAATTGAATATTTTAAGGGTTTGAGTTCGTTCGCATAATAAATGTAAATCATGCGCAACGAAATTAGCGATTTATCTTATCAGTTACAAACTATTTTCGTTATTCCCGTAAACATTTCGCGCGGCCAAAGAAATGTGTGAATGAATGAATAATAAATAAAACACGAATAATAATGAATGCAGCAAAATTCGTATTATGTATTCGATAATTTGTGTATGATAGCTACCGTTGTTTTTTTATTTTATAAAAAGTACCTAATGTGGATAATGTTTTTAAATGGCTTATATGAAATTTTAAGAAAATCGGGATAGCGGTTTTGGTGCGCACGCTCGCTGGACGGACATACACAGACGCACACACCTTCATACGCGTTTCCCAAAAATAATAGTTTTGGCATGAGAGAATGATACAGATTAAAAATTCGTAAAAACCTCAACCTAGGGTTTTTAGGATCTCGCACAATACCAAAGATTATGTAGTGCTCGTTGAAAATATATATCCTTTCTTAGAGTTTGGGTCGAAAATAAAATTCACTTTTGATGCGGCAGAACCACAAAACGTGTAGGCAGAAATTATTTTCGAAATCTCCAGCGTTATCTCGAGTTAAATTTAGCAGTCTAATGCTGGTGGTTCTTGCCTCTTGCCTTTCCAAGCTGCACCACAGGTGAATTATTCAAACACTGATGTTGGAAACCTGGAATAAAAATTCAACTACAGGAACTAACACTGACTGATTTATTGTAATGAATATATCGTCAATATGCGGAAAAGAATTTCCGTATTTTACTAACTGCTATGGGAAAATTAAGGAATGCAACTGCCATAGTTGCATTCTTCAAATCAAGCAAGGCCAACCTAGGATTGTAGGTCTTGGCCAATAAAAACTTGCCAATGTGTTAGAATATATCATGCAGCGAGTAAGAAGATAAATTTGTATAAACTACAGTTTGTCATAACACCTGTCCTAGTAAATGAATAGAATATCTGTAAGTGCCTGTGCGACTTTGTATGTATGTATGTAAGTATGCGCCGTCGGTATTTTATGTTCGTTTATAACTCGAGAACTCCCCAATCAATGCACGAGGGGTTTTCACTGGCGTATTCTGTAATAACTGAGGATGTTTATAGGCTATGTACCATCGCGGTATTCCTTCTGGGGCCGGAGCAGTGAGCAAATATATTGCCGCAGGAGCATCTAGTTATGGTTATAAAATATGTAAACTGGCGAGGTAATCAATTTAATGCAACTCTTGTGACATAAAAGCCGCGAGTCTATGTAGAGGCGTTACAATGTCCCCAAAATGTGCAAATAATTCGCAAGGCAGCAACAACGTCAGCAACTCACACGCAAGTTTACAATTGGAAGGTAACAAGTTGGACCGGAATAGTCAGCACCGGTCGCGCGTTTGAACGTGCCGTCCTTTGTTGCTTATCGCTTTAATATCGTTTTCACAACAGTTCTTGTTTTCTTGTCCATCACCCACCACCGCCGCTTAAGCATATGCGAATCCAGGACCGTGGCGAATACGTGATTCTTTACACAGCTGGACCGAATTCTCACGTTACAATAAATTTTCTTTGGCAATTATTTTCTCCACAAAGATCATGCTGTCCTACTAAAGGAAGGGGAAACGTTAGTCCCAAGACGATTGGCAATTTGCCAGATTTTGTTCTTGCCATAATTAACTCTTTTCTTATGATATGATAATTCAATATTCGCAATTTTTTTGTGCGGAGAAGTGGAAAATTTATATTGTGTATTTTAATGTTCAACTATTTATAGCACTTATAATCAAATATAAAGATTTTCTGTCTGTACTGGTCCTTAATCCGAGTGTGATTTTAAGTAATAAATATTGCTCTCAGTGGGGATCACGGCGGGGATAGAACCCTGACCGTGCTCTCGCCCGCTCGGCTAATCTTACACTCCATACGTTTTATTATTTCTAAACAATATTTTTTTTCCAAAAACAATTTAATCGGTAGGCTATTAATTCACATGCATGGACATACCAATTATCGCAATAAGCCTAGGCAACATTATCGTAAAACTTGGGCAGCACACCGATGGGGGCTGAAGAACTACTCAAGAAGTTTAATTTTAAAGAAATCTAATTGTCTATGTGCGAGCGAACGCAGAAAAGTGCACCCTTTGATCCCTTGCATCTGCAAGCAAACAATGATGAAAACATTTTCTATTGTCTGTCACATTGCGCGAGGGCAACAACAGGTGTCGGCTCGTTGCGCCTGCGCATCGCGCGCTGTGCTGTCCACGTCCTCTCCCCCTGCCCCGCGCTGCGACGCGGGCAGGTAGCCAGCCAAGCCAGCCGGCAGGTTGGGAAGGGTCAGTGAGCAGACGTACCGCCGAGCCGCCAACCTGACCCTCCCGACCGGTGTCGTCGCCGCCTGGGGTCTCAAGCCCCCCTCGAGTGTCCAGTTGAAATGGTACCTTCTCTTTCCGTCGTTTTCTTGCTAGCGAAATAGTGCCGCTTTGTTTGCGTTTTTATAATCTTCGGTTTACGATATTCATCTTTGGTCCACTGATATACACGAAAGGATACATACAAGAATATAGGTACTCACTACTTCTACAATGAAAACTGTCTACCTACATATGTGCACTCGTTTATTTTAAAAACTATACTCTGTGAAGCGACAGACTTTCTAAGTGTCTCTGTAACTGCAAGGTCGGCGCGGCGCCAATAGTGAATGAGAGAAAGAAATCTCGAATTTGTCTGTATTCCCGTGTTTTTAAAATAAAGACCGTTTCTTGCCCACCTGATATATGTCTGCAGTAATTGCTATATATTGCTTTCAGAAATCCTGTCAGAGTTGGATGGATTGTCACTCACTCATACTCTGATTGCCACGCTCTCTGCGATAAAGGCATCTGTCACACCAGCAGACTACTTGGTATGCGTTTTCCCACAACGCCTATCGAACAGAATGCGGTAACAATGGCCGATTACCTCGAGAAGGTGACAGCGTGCGAGCGGGACGACACTAGAGCCATTGAACCGGACTACCTGCTGCCCGATAACCATCTCGTTACACTCGATTGTGTTCGAGCTCCTGTATTGTGAGCGGCTTACATGATATTGTTGTGGCATCTTCTAATCCCGACTGAATCCCACCTAACTGAGTTGATGATTTGAGATGACAGGACACAATTGGGGGTAGGTACCTATATGCTTGTTTGTGGTTATCCGTAATAATATACAATGCAGAACCACTTCTTACTTAATCCAATAAGATAGGCTGTTCTAAAATTTTCCTAATTGTGCAATGTCGTTCTAAATACTATTGTGGTACAAATATTACAATTACCTTTTATAACTTTAAAACAAAGTAATAAAACGCGCTAATTTCTATATCTCCTACCATTAAAAACGTTAGTTTATAGGTTTTCCATATCACTACTACAACATGTTTTTGCTCTTTCATTGCTCTCATTGTCAGCGAATTTATTTTATTTTTTCAATCAATTTCCTACATTCGATAACAGGAAATAGTACGATGTCCTTCTGTCCATATCTTGAAACTCACGAGTAAAACCCTAAAACTTTCCTGGTTACGAGATCAAACTTTTCCATTCATGCATTCTCTCACCTGTAAGCTTTTCATTATCCTTAAAATCTAGAATACTCATTTCAATTTCTATGCTCCCTTTCCGTTCACGAATGGCCTTACACGTGTTCTCTTTTGTCCCCAAAAGCGTGGGCATCCGCCGGCAAAATGGCGGCCTTTTCAAAAGGTCGAACGTTCAATCCGCAAGGATTTTCCTCCTTCACAACCTCTTCTAAGGTCATAGGGCGCGTCACAGTGCGGATTCAGTAAAAAACTTTTATCGTAGTTGTGACGATGGCGGGCGAGGTATAGGCCACGTGAGAAGGGGACACCAATAATAGCACAATATCGGACGTCGGTTGAGCCACCGATGCACTTGATCATCTAAAGCCTGAAGTAACAAACGATCCGTTATAAATAGATTGATGTAGTCTCGAAATAACCCCAGGGTTACTTCGGCGACGTAAGTGAAGCTAGGCATCAATGAATTTTACATTCCTGTCCTTAGCTGGTATTTTCGTGTTTTATGATATTTTGGTTTACTACAATTTGAGCAGTTTTTTGTTGTCCTTTCCTGCTTTCTGTCTGTTTCAATTTCTTTACCAAATTTGGTTACCCACGTAAACTTTTATTTAGATTATAAATCGGCAAAATGTAGTAATTAGAGTAATAATGACAAAGTACTTTACTGTTGTGTTTGTTTATTAATGTCGGTATGTTCTGTCATCGATAGACTCGGTAGAGATGGAATTATTTGTATTTAGATTCATTGCGGGGCCAAAGTGCAAATTATCAATAAAATAATTTATCAGTCCCATCGGGCGTTCACGAATTATCGTTCTTCTACGTTCTGGAGCCTGTCGTACCTACTCTTTCGGAGTCTTGCACCTTACAATAATCATCGTTGGTTATACGCAGGTGGCGTTGACCTGCAAATGCAGTTCGTTTATTTTTTTCAACACCTGTTGGTTGATCTGGTTATTGGCATTGTCGCGCGAGTCCTCGTTCAGTCTCCGGCAAGCTGCCGCTGTCTGGCTGGTCGTCATTAGGTTTAAGTAGAGGTAGAGGCGTGTGTCGATGTTGGCGCGGCGCGGCGCGCTACCGCTCAGTCGTTGACCCGCAGCTCAATGTCAGTCGCGGCGGTGCGATGCCCTCGCGCGGGCAGTCCCAACGTCCCAACTCCCGACCCGTGATGCGATTATCCCGAGCCGAGCGATTGTTCACCTGCTAGTTAAGTATGTGCGACGCACTATAGGCAATGAAATAGATGCGGTAATATTAAAATTTGGGCAATGCATTTAACGACGTGTCAGTTTATGCAAGTGCGAATTATCAGGGCGATGACACTATCAGTCGGGGTGTATTAAAATAGGCGTGCGGTATTTTGATATTCTGATCCGCATTTATTTCCGTTCTATCACTTGGTGCATCCTGTCTAGGACAAAATTATTTGGCCTTCACAGTACAAACGAAGGAGAAGATAATTATGTAGTTACCTACTTATCATCTAGTATTTTTTTTTTCGTAAAAACGTTTGTTGTAGAATGACCCAGTTGTGTCACGTAAATTCTTTTTCGTATATTTTGAACTAACCCTCTTATTTAGCTACGCGGCAGTCGTGTTAAAACAGTTTTGTTTATGAATTTTGATATAATACTCAGAGATTAGAATTGCAATCTAATCTAATCTTTGCTGTTATAATGGTCAAACGGTTATCAAAATACAGTTTTCGAAAGTTGTAAACCCAATAAAAATCAGGAATAGTTAAATACATGCCGGAGGCAATCTCTTCCAGTCAACATTTATGCCCTACACCACATTCGTAGTGTTAGTGGTTTGGTTTACTAACGATGTTTTCCTTTGCACTCTGCATTGTAATATTGAACACAAATTTTACCCAAGATTTTAAAATCCGCAAAAATTGTGCGCATACCAGGTATCGAACCCACCACCTCTCGAGTAAGAGGCGCGCGCTCACCAACTAGGCTACTCCGCAATAAATGGTGTCTGAATGAAGGCATTGTCCCCAATGGGATTCACAAGGAAGTTACAATGAGACAAAATAGCTCTGCACCTAATAATTGTAGTGGCTGCAAATCAGTGGATCGTCGGAGCCAAGCAAAGACGTCCGATAGGTGGATATCGTTTGTCAGAGCCCATTAAACGGTACAATACGCCCGCGCTCGCTACAATCACGCCTCAGCAGGTTACACCTCGAACCACTTATTGCATAACAAAGATGCACGATGGTATGTGACGAACTGATGACGCCTGACGACTGCATAATATACTGGGCATGCAGCCATTCTGCGGACCCGCAGATCGATGTTTAACGCAGTGGGGTTGTCAGATCAGCATGACAGAGGCCAGGGCTCGCTAGGGTAGGTCGGTACTTAGTTCAAAATGGTTGAAAGCCACTTGACTGAGAATCTTGCTTCTAACCAGGGAGACAAAATTTGGCATAACTATTGTACTTATAATTTAATTATTTTATGTATTTGCTGTATGTCTTCTAAATAAATAAATAAACACTGGTGCGCCGGGGTTGCTGCCAAACATTGGTTCCGGTCGGGAGGATTGGAGAAGCGTATATGCAGCAGCGGGTACAAGTTTTCCTGAATTTACACCGTTAGTGAGTGTTTTGTGGTTCATTTTCATGTACATGAAATTTAAAAAAAATCTGATTTTCTCTCTTGCGCTGTCGTGGTATCCGGTGCTCACCATCGTCTGCAGAGAGAGCAGCGTAATGTAGGCTAGGAGCTCGCTAGGGTAAGTCGTCAGATGCCTCTGCGGCTCTGGTAAGTCGCGTGGGCGATGCAGCCTCTCATTGAACCGCGATCCCTTCGCCGGCGCGGAGCGGCGTGGGATGATGTTTCTCAACTAGCGTAAATGCCATCAGGTATTATTTTTATGGGATACGGTGTATAAACCCTTTATGATCTCACTCGATAGGAGTGCATATTGTATTTTTATAACGTTTACAACAATACCTACATACCTGTCATACTGTACACTTCTTTAGTGTCCAGGTATAGTAAGTGCCGACGACGCGACGCCTCCTCGCTCCACGACCGTGTGCGGTTATTTATTACGCACATCGTTGTTTATAGCAGGTTTCATTGAAGATTTCTTTACCCACCTGGAGCTTGACCGGCGTAAGTCGCCAAGCTCGTGCGCCGAAAAATATCCACCAAATCAGTCAGAGAGCAGCGTTGTGTGCATTAACGCTTTTGATTGGTTTATTTGGGTGATAATCTTAGGTGGAAGAGTTACGCCGCTCCAGGAGCAGAAAATGCTCAAGCTTTTAGAATGAACATTTCGTGTTGTTCAAATTAATTTCCTATGCTTGACACGTATTATAATTGTAGCGGTTGTAGAGTTTCCCACTCCTATTGTTGAAGAGTTTTTCTCCAGGTGAGTCGAGTTAAGTGCCGCTAATGATAAATGCTCCTATGGCGGGCGGGCGTGCGTCGCGGGCGTGCGTGTGCGTGGGAGCGTTTCTTAAGTACTGTCTCCACTCCACATATTACGTTCCGATGCTCGCACCGGGATTGCCGAGATGCGTTTATTAATAAAGTCTCTATAATCGACACGGTCCACCACCTCCGCGCTATACTGTCGCTTCGGATCAATACAATATCCTGCGGGATGTGTACCGCAGCTCAGCGTCAGGAGGAGCCGCGGCGGCGTAGTGCTGAGGCGTACGAGCTATTTATTGATCCCCATACACACTTGTGCAAACGGCGCGGCGCGTGCCGCGGTCACTCCCGCTCGTGTATCGGGATCGGGACGGAACGCATTTAGAAGGAATGTCTTGGGTGCTCCATCGGCGATCATCGTTCAGCTGCAACTCCGACAGGGTTAGGAAGTTAGGACAACATGAGGTGTATGTAAATCGTTAGGAGGTCAATGCTCAGTTCTGTTGGTTTTTGAAATTATTCATGAGCTCGGGTAGCAGACGAAACACTGTGTGAGCTTCATCTTGAATCTTCGCTCTGGAAATTGGAAAATTCCCCTCTACTGGAAAATTGACGCGTTTTGTAATAGGCTATAACTATAATAATATTAATGTAATGACAGAATCTGCACGCAGCGAGCGCGCTCATTGCATCAGGGAACATGGTAATAAATTGCATCACACATAAGTTGACAAGGCGCTGTCCACCGCGCCGCCGACGCGCCGGCTGCCTGTTTACAGTTGTGCTGGGCGGTGGCGCCGCAGCCGCGGCATGGGAACATCGCAGACCGCTACTCTACCGTTATGTTTCTCTCCCCTCTACTGCTATGTAGCTCTCTCGCACGGATTCTAGACCACCGCGCCGCCGCTCCAGCCGCGCCGCGCCACAGTATTATTTATGAATATGATGTGATAATCAAGTCATTGATGATTGATGATGAACCAAGTGAACCTGAGACTTGAGATGCTCATAGCATTGTCCGTTACCGAATACAGTGAGCTCGATATCGTGCTCCCGGCGGAATTTCCATTCCTCCAATCCGATCGACTCCACCGCCGCCGCCGCCGCTCCTCGCGCAAAGGGGGCAGGGGGAGCCACAACCCAACAGATGACGTCACGTGACGTCAGTCGCACACGTGGGCTCGTGCGAGCGAGACGGACAGATTCACTCGCCTCGCCTTGCTTCCAGGCAGGCGGGTGGCGCGGCGGAGGCGGCCGACGAGAGAACAACTCTTTTATTTGGTTTCAAGTGCGCGGCGACAAGATTGTTTGCCTTGCGTCACTTTATTAGGGGGATAATTATGTAGATGTAAAGTAAAGTAAAGTAAAAGTGTATTTATTTTCTCTTAATAATACTTATAAAGTAGACACAACAAAAAAATAACAATTAAGAGAAAAAAGGACTAGGCACAGCATGTGTTGGGTAGGCACGC
>WYDE02235488.1:0-14459 GCA_009867175.2 Adela reaumurella
AGCCATCCCACAGGTGCGAGCAGTACTCCAGGCAGGATCTAACCTGCGATTTATACAAAAGCAGCCTTTGGCCCGGCTTGAAGTATAAACACGGCCACTCTCCATTGATATTAATGCCATTTTCTCCCACTCAAGCATCTTGAACACGTCTTCTAGTGCATTTGTAAAGAGCTTGGGTGAGGTTACATCCCCTTGTCTAGTACTCGATTAAGGTAAAAAAACCTGTTTGTCTCTGTCAGTCTGTTCGTCTGTGTGTTTGTCTGCACAACTCCTAAACGGTTCGACAGATCGGGCTCAAATTTTGTAGGTTCATCCTATGTGTCAATAGCTCCGCCATACACTTCCTAGAAGAACTGGCAAGAAACTTCGGTGGGAAATTTCAACGTCCACTCCTCCCAAACTGTCCCAAACTGGCCGATCGGGCCGATATTTTGTATTTTGTTCATTTGTAGGTCCTGCTTGCCATACACTAATGTTAAATTTTCTATAAGATATGGCAAGAAACTTCGCTATATCGCGAAGCCTGTCTGTCACGACCATACTGGCGTACACCTACCGAGTATGTGAAGGATGTAATATAAACATTTAATTTTAACGTGAAAACATCTTTCAAGTGGCAACGTTACGATTAGATTGATTCTAATCGATAAAATTGACACGTGCTATCATTATTACGCGAGCGTCGCTGGCTCAGTGGTTGCGATATTTGATATTTGATTACCGAAGTTAAGTAATGCTGAGCGCAGTCAGGACTTGGATGGGTGACCTTTTGACCGTTGACGCTGCAGCGCTGGTCGTGGTTCGGATTGCACGTTAAACTGTAGGTCCCTTCCCTCTCCATACATGTTGGTAGGGTTAAACCCGCCCGGGTTGGTACCACCGCACTGAATGAAGGTTGGTCGAAGCGGCTATGAAATATAGTTCATGTTTTCCGTCCAGTTAAGTGTAGCTTGCTGGAATTGAGGGAAGTGCTGATATGGCACCTACCTACATAATTAACCAAGGTGTTGATGCTGACATCACTGGTACCAGAAAACTGGTTCATTAGGTGATGTAGCCATCCATGTCAGTTTCAATAAAAAAATAAATAAAAAAAATATTCATCATTATCATCAGCCATTATTTACACACTGCTGAGTATAAGCCTCTCCCAAGGCGTGCACCCCTAAGTCCTCCACTCATCTCCAGCCACAACCAGTAACTTTTCTAACGTGGTCAGCCCATCTAGCTAAGGGACGTATGACGCAAAGTTTGTCTATACGTGATCTCCATTCGTGTACAAGCCGTCTGCCACAACAATTATTAACCGCTCTCCGACATGTGACCGGCCCAGTGCTACTTCAACTGGCTTATTTTATGAGCAATGTCAATAACTTTGGTTCTATGTCACTACGCGTACTGGGCAGGGACTACATCCCTACACGATGGACCTACCGCGGATGCGTACCAATAGGTTCTGTAAATCTCTCATCTACAGAACCGCTAAACTCTCGAACGTTGTCCCCGCCCACATATTTCCCTCCATGTACAGTCTCGAGTCGTTTAAGAGGGGCGTGAATAGGCAGGTGCCTACTGACCGGTGTCAGTACGGCATGGCATTCAGAACCCCCGCTACAACTGAATGTTAATGGGCGTCGTTGGTCACGTTCTGTGTGGCGCGGCGCCATATGTCGCGATCTCAATAAAAAAATGTACGTATTTCCTCGATCAGAGAAACATCGAGCAGTAATCTCTCCATCTCCGTTGTTCGCTGGGCGCCAGTAAACTTGTGACCTGGAATGAGCGACCTAGTCCTACTGTCAGAGTCGACGTTTTGGCCCTATAAAGAGCAAATACTATTGTGTTTTTTGTAAACTTGTGTATGTCATATGAGTACCGGTATTATAAATATATGATACAGCAAAAGATTGGATTTGAGTTTTAGCGCTTTTTTCTCTCCTTGTAACGTACAGTGTTCACTTTTCACAGCTGACAGACAGACAGAATGAGACTGTTATTATAATAAGTACGAGACGTCTAAATAACCATCTATAATATTTTTTTCAATACGAACGAATTTTCTAATCGAAAAAGATTTAAAAAAATTAAAACCTCCGACTACCTAAGTAAATGCATCGGGGGCTATCATTGCCATCTCTGTTCTCTATTTGGAAGACTGCGGATAATGGTTCCAACGAGTGTTGCACTGTGAGTCCTTCGAAAAATATGGCCCTTAGAAAAAGTCGAAAATCTCGATACTGCTAAAAGTAACTCCTGAATTACCCTTTGAAACGACTTGAAATTTGTTTCTTTTCGTAGAACAGGTTTTTCCATAGCCCCCCCTCACCCCCTGCCCACCCTAATTATGTTTGTGTAAATGATAGATATTGTATAGATTCCATTAGAGACTAAAGCCGCTGCTCAATCGTTAAAAACCAACCGTCCCTCAGGCGGGCGTACAACGTAGTCAATGTGAAAAATAATAAATTATTGTATACTAACGATTTCCATTTGCATGTAATCCTGCGTGGTCGAGGACTCTATCCTGAGCAGTACAGCATCAGACTTTGTTGTCACGAATCCGAGGGCAACCCTGTCAGTTTCCGTGTCCACTACGCGTCCGGATGGGTAAGTGTAGCTGATTTGTCCGCGGCCTGGCCCGAATTCGTACGCTACGGATTCTGGAACAGATCATAATTAATTATTATGTGCTTAAGAATAACGGTGACGTGAGGAAACCGTTTGACTCAGTGCTAACTGGTAGAGTAGTGTTCACCGTCCGTGTCGGTACTGATGAAGAACGTCTTACAATGGTTATCTAAAGATAGTTCTTGTTTCTAGTCCGGGGAAAGGGAAGATTCTGGCATGGCATGGTGTATAAGTAAACTATCGGTGTATAAGTAAATTACAGCAAAAAAAGTACAACTTTCTCAAAATAATGATAGATACTCAAGTTTCTAAAGTCTGAGAGTCAATGGGTTTAAGGTTTCCCTAGACTAAGTAATGATTAAGTTGATTTTATAAAAACATAATAATATATCCTCCTCCAATGTGAGATTCCATAAACACTTGATTGTCCATAGTTCATTTATTCCAAAAAATCGCATAGTCCAATTTGTCCATGGGTCATTTATAACCCAGTGACTCCAGCGGTTACATATTTTTCAATCCTTGTCTAACAATACGTATTATGAACGATTGTAATCGACTTTTTTTGGGTGAGTGTGTCATGATTGATTCATAGACGAACCACAGATCTATGCTCTTCATTATTACTTTGAGTTAAGGGTCCTATTGCATCAACATTTTTAAATAAAAGGAATTTAAAATACTATTCTCAAAATAATACAATTTCAACTTTACGAGGTACTAACTTAAACTCTATTATGATATGTGAAACTGTAGCTCGTACGTCTCTCTATTTAATTAATCTAACATCTAGTAGACGATATCCAATATTTATCGCTGTTTACACTCTGTGAATGGGATCGCGCCATTGACGCACGACCGCCGCGAGACGGCGGGACAAATTAGCAGAACTTGTCAAACTCGCTGGGAAAATCAAGTGGATAATAAATAGCCTTGGACGAGATCAGTCAGACCTAAGGGATTTTTAAGACAATTACTTTAGGATTAAAGTTCGAAATGTATGGATTAAAAAAGGAAATGCTTAGCTGTGTATACGCAAATTAAAAAAAAATATACAGGCAACAGGCAGGCAACCATACCTAACCTAAATCTGCAACGATCGGAGACAGGGCAACATATCAAATTAAACACTGTTGTACATTCGAGACGAATGACCAGCTCGTATACCTACTTTTAAAATTAAGACGCAGGTCTTGCAACCCTACAAACTTACACCTGCATCAAATTAATAAATGCAATCAGTTACCATCGTAGCATGTAGGCCCGGTGAATGATGTAAGGTCACAGTCACAGACGTAAGTGTTCCACTGCTGAACGCAGACACCTTTGTTTGCACATGCGTTGTGCGTACACTTTGTTGGACCTGAAACACCATAAAAGGAGAAAACCCTCTAATAAAAAACTGAAGTTCGAGATTACCCATTCTGATAAATTCGTGGCAATCATTAGAGTTTGATAATACAGAAGTTAATTCTTATATTATATTATTATATGCATTACATTTCCTTAAGTATGTAGATAAGATACCTTCACATCCGGAGCGAAGTGAACTACTAGGCACCACAGCATCATCCTGAAGAGAAGGTGATTCTCCAGGTAAGTCTAGACTAGCGACGCATCCTTCAAACCCTTGCCTAGACAAAACACCTACTGGTAATGCTGAGTACATGTCCTTGGTAACACCGCCTACGTATAATACACTTTCTAGTTCCAACATAAGGCTTGAACCTGGAAGAGACAGTTTAATGGATTAATTTCGCATTATATCATGATCTAAATCATATACCTAATTCTATGTAAATTTACTGTCGTCTAAAAAACAAGAATAATCAATTTGGAGATACGCCTAGGAATTATACAATTATTTTCAAAGAGATTATTATTTTATATCTATCTTTGTGTCATATTCGCACATCCAATTGCTCAAGTTTTTTACTTTTATAGATGAGATGATCTTTGTAACTTCACTAGACCTTTAGACTTACTTGTAGTGTGCATTTCCAAATTATCATCTACTGATAATGTGTGAATCTTGGGAGTTGGTCTTCTGACGGAAACTGAATGCCATCTATTGTCGTTGAGGTAGCTTTTGAGTTTATCTTTCATTGTCACTACTCCATCTCCGAGGTTAAAGACGCAGTGAATATGGCCATTGACCAGCTCAACAGCAATGAAATCCTGCTTTTTTCCTCCGTTGTATAACAAAAGTCCGTCCATTTCAGAAGTTTTGAAGTAGAAATCCACGTAAGTACTAGAATAAGCCTTCAGAAGAGGCAAACCGACGTACGTGTGCTTTGATCTGAAGGTGACTGCTTTGTAAATATTGGCATTGTCTGTTTTTACGAATTTTCCCGTGAATTTTATATTTGAAGTTTCGTAGATATTATTATAAGCTTCATTTGAACCGATACCGATGGTTTTAGCGAGCTCTATGTATCTATGACCGTTGAAGACAAAGTTTTGAAGGTAACCAACGTAGTTGGGAAGTGTCGAAGTCATCTGGATTTCTTCTTCAGCATGGAACAGACCACCAAGATGAAGCGATGCGATCTCCAAAGTAGACCCTTTACCGAGAATAGTCTCAGCTGTGAACAGATCACACAAAATCATCAAATACACATTATTTGCAATATGAATTGACACAACACTGACTCAAACAAAATAGAATATGGCAAATAATACTTATATCTACCATGAAAATTTGTATTATACAATAGTAGTGTTCGGTCTTATACCAGAAAGAACGCGTGTAGAAGAATAGTAGATTCAGATTATGTTGTTAGATTAGGTTTGTATGATTATGTGGTTATCTGTATGTAAAGTTTTGGTAAGTTGCAGTCTTGTACTACATATGGAAAAAGGCATTACTATGTAACTTACAATTAATCTAATTTAACTACAAGCCAGAATGCTTATTATTATGGAATTTAATATAACTATTTTAGAATATGAAATTTGGTTTGTTTATATATGTTTTTTTTTCAAAAGATAAGCATTCAGCTAATAGATAGATAATATAGAGGAGGCATGCACTACGATAAATAAAGAAAATTTAATCGAAGATACAAATAAAGCCGAAACAGAAAACAGTGAAATAATCTTAAAGTGCCTGCTAAAAATTAACAGAAGAAAAAGCCACTATCTAATTTACAGGAGAGATTAAAACAAGCTCGAGCACTCCTTGTGACTCTCACTTGTTGAATATTTAAATATTCGATTATCTATCAGCCGAGAGTTCTCTGTCTGGGATTTGTGTATTTTAGAAGCGGTGTTAAATATTTATTAGATTTTATCGTTCTTTTTGGGAGTAACAGTAGGCTGATGATAAACTTTGTAATATCGATTGTGAAAACTTCTTATGGGTTATTCTGAATTAGTCCGTTATTTTTTTGGTTCTTCTTCATTTTTAATTTATGCTTATTGTCAGAATGCGAATTCCAGGTTTAATAATTTTCTTAACGTGAAATTGTTGCTTCCATGAAGGATATAAATATCGTCTATTTATGTATATAGCACACTTGAGCTGACTCGGTGTAATTTTTTTCTAACTATGTATTGGCATCAGCTGAAAGCTTTACACAGGAAATTTACTGCTTTACCAATTCTAGATCTATTTCTGTCAGACGCCTTCTTAGGCGTAAAAGAAAGTTTAGACTGTTGTCTCTTTCCAGTGTTAAGACATATACTAATTTTATAGGTAATATTTTTTCTCAGATTTTTTATTGCACATAGAGAATTTTATTTCGTTCGAATCTGGAGTAAATATTAATTTAGCTGTTTTCACAATCGATACCGACTAATTCTAGGCTTACTTCTATGAGGGGTATAAAAGAAGTGGTGCCTGTGCGGTGCCCAATACATACATAACGTACCCCTGACGGGCGTGGATGAGTCCACCTGTAGTTTGAGGTTCGACGCCCTTCGAGAGAATCGCACCGTGTGCCACTCGTTGTCGTTAACGTTCTGCCCGGCCAACAAGTTCTGATGGGAAGCAAATGTGTTAGAGCACATGTTTAGACAGGCAATTATTAGCAATTACTTACTGTATTGGTATTACATGAGTTGATGAATACCTTGACCTTTAAAGGTGACGAAATATCTAATTCCTTTGAAGTGACTGGCGATCTTGAAAGAGAACAGATAATATGAATGGCTTGTTAAAATAAATGTCAAGAGATATTACAGCTGTCCCATTAGGATTTTTTTTTTATTTTTTTTTATTTTTGAAGCCACTTTATTCGCCCCACTGCTGGGTACAGGCCTCTCTCATTTTACATGATATGAGAGGATTTTAGTCATACACTTCCACGGTTACTACCGGCTTCGAAGTAGGTTTCTTCACGATGTTTTCCTTCACCGGAGTGTCAGCGCCTTAAGCAAAAATTCTAAAGTTAATATTGTGCTCCCAGAAAGTTACGAACCCTCACCTCCCGATTCAGAGGCGAGCTCTTGCCCGCTCGGCCAATCTGACACTCATCTATCTATCATCTATTTTCAAGAATGTGGAGGTATCAAGGTGTGCAGTATTGCACAATAAATCATTTAGAAGGTTTGCATTAAAAAAAAAATACATTTTTAGGTCAAAAGAACGCGACACTACCACGATTGTAATTTTTTTTAAAAGGTGTCGCACACTATTATACATTACAGGAATGTATTAAAAGTTTTCTTGTTGTGAAGAAATATGTTGAGCATATCGAAAATAACAGAAAAATTACCATGGCTGTAGCAGTATTAAAGGAAAATTTGTTTACCGATGCAGAAAGGAACTGCTTTTTGCCATTCGTTTTTAAATAGGTAATTAAATATATAAGTGAACCAATTGTGCATAATGATGAGTTTGTTAACTTAGAGCTTAAGTATTTTAGTTCGTTTTATGTACAAACAAAAATTAAAATTATTTTAGACACATTCAAATCTTTCTTTTAAAACGTGCCCATCGTTGGTAGGTACCATTCTCTAAGTCTAGGCGATTTTTATTTTGCACTTTTTTAACTAGGTGTTAGATATGGGAGTACCATTGTGTTATTTAGTAACTGATAGTCAGTTAAAAAACTAGTGACTACCAATGGTGAAATTTGGTGAACCATGTGACCAGCATGTACTCAATTCATCGCCCGTGGTGAAATGGTACTATTAACAACACTGGTGGGTGAAATTGGAGTACCATTGTACCTATTATCTGATCACTGATGGCCAGTTTAGAAATTGAAGTGCCAACAAACCACCGGGGGGTTAGATTTGGTGGTCTGGTGGTCCTGAGGGCAACAAAATTATGCATAACGTCAAGTAACATGTAGAATGTTGCAAAAAAAAACTGCAAATCTTCCATCGTTCTCTGGCTGATATTACAACAGCAGTAAGAGCCTTGGAGCAGACCAAGGAATCAGCACGCCAAATACCTACATCTATATTAATGAACAGAATAATCTCTCATCAAGTACCTTCTCTCTATCCCCCAGCCTGACGCTAACTCTGACTCTTCCCGCAGCCACAGCAAGCTCGATGCGATCAGCGCTGTTCTCTGAGCTGGTCAGGAGTAGCAGACCGATAGCCTTGTTAGTCTTGAAACGTAGGAGAAGTTCTTCAGTCTGCGTGAGGTGGTCCGGCCCGAGATCCACTGACATGTGTTGACTGCCGTTGAGAAAGATGGTCGCTGATTCTGATAAGAAAAACGCAGTGTTTGTTAATAATTTGTATTATTACATCAACGTTTTAGATTCTTTTGTAAAACGTAGTAATCTTTCAGGAGTCATTGGTAATCTTCACGATCATATTATTACTTATTTTAAATTTTCAGTATTTCAGCAAAAATATCTAATTCAATTTATTTGTAAACGTTGCATTTAGCCTACAAACCGCTGGCACATTATTAGTATCGTTATGTATCTTTACTTTCTCTCGGCTCGGCGTTTGGTACTGTTTGTATTAATTGTAATTATGCTAAGGTACTGCATACCTTTGATAATTTCATGATAAACCATTTGTTTTGTGCATAGTATGAAATAATGAGAATAAATATCTTATATCTTATGTCATATATCGAAATATCTCAATTTATTATACGGGGGAAATAGAGAACTTGGGAGTTAGAAGAATTAATAGTAAATAATATATAAGTAATAATATAATAAATAATAGAATTAAGTCAGGCGGATACGGAGCTCTCCGAGACGGGGGTGGTGGTGTCCCGCGACCGGCACCCGCTGCACCTCAACGCGTGGGCCGCTGCCGTCGCGCGTCGCCACCGTGTCTACTACCACCTACCAGTTGAAGCTTGCTCCTGTCGTCTGGGAGAACTCCGCCACCTTGGCCTTCGCCCGCCGGCGTACTTGGAGTCACTCTCGTCGTCGGCGGTGTACATTTTTGATTATTTTTGTATATTTTATTATATTTTTTTATGTTAATGTATACAAAATTTATTGTAAATATGTGAATAAAGAAACAGAATTAATATAACGCACCAAATTGAAGAATCTTACAGATTGAACCACATACACACACATGTACATTAGTGAATAAAATTTGCATCGTAACTGACCTCTCCCACATGTGGGTCCTCCGAAGTTGGTATTGGAGCAGTCACACAGTGGTCTGTTCCATCCCTCGGAACACCCTCCTGCATTCTGGCAGGGTGAGCTGGAGCACTGAGGTGATAACACGTGGCAGGATGGCTTCACTGATGCTGCAAATGTAGACCGAATAATTGGTTGTACCCTCCAATATAACATCTTTCGGTTTAATTGCAATAGCCGACAACAAAAAAAATTGAATCTCACCAGAATCCTGTTGCCTAGCGTAAGCAGTAAGGTCCTGCGGTTTCCCATTCAGCACCAAGTCCCTCACACAGCCCACGAAGCCCTGCCTCAGGGCTGCCGTCCACAAAGCCGGAGGAGTGTTCGCTGGTGAGTACTCCGCACCAAGCCCACCGACGAAGAACGGGCCGTCCAGCTCAAGTTGGTTGGATTCTCCTGAAATGAGGGATGAAGTTGATGTAAATAAATTACCTATTGATAGGCCTCATGTGTACCTAATTATAACAGTATGGACCCATTCCAGCCTGCGCTATAGTGCACTAGGCGTCCTACGAGTATATCGCTATTTTTTAGATGGGTCCATTCTGATGAATTTCTTAAAAGGCTTATTGAAATTTGTGAATAATATTCAAGAATTTAGAGTACATAAACGAAAAAATAATATCTACTCGTATTTTACGTAGAAATTAATGAGTGTAGACAGAAAGGATTGACAATACCAGTTTTAGTACCTATTTGTTTTTTTAAGAAAACTCTGAATATACCGCGCGCCAGGTGCTTGGTGCACCTCGTATCAGCTCCTATGGGCTTGCAATTTATTGTGAAGGGGATGACGAATACCATGTCGGCAGGAATGGTACTATTTTACGCCATTTTATAATACTTCGGCAGGGAGTGTTGTATAATTGTTTCGTTTCCCACAAGTGCACTAGCTGTCAATTCTTCGTACACGTCTTCTAAAAAGTGGACAGGATCATAACGTGTAACACCTTCGAGCATTATCTGTGTACTAGGGTGCGTGCGTATGTTTGTGCTACTTCACTCATAATGATCATATATCTCTACGAATCAGTAGAATTTCAAGGTACGTCGGAATCATTTAAGCTTGTTTGGTTTCCAATAAAAATTTTCAAACGTAACTAATAAATAATTGAATGTGGTATTCTAATTCATACATAATTCAGTTTATATACTAATAGATAAAGCACAAAATCTCTATGTAACGATTTAACTAATGTGTACGCCGTCGCGAAACTGTGTTCTCTTAAAACTCGAGAAGGACCCAATTGATTCACATGGGGTTTTCGCTGGATGATTATCGGGATAATTATAGGATTAATAGGATTACAATCACGGTATTCATTCGGGGATCGAAGCAGCGAGCAAATATGTTGCCGGTCCGGCGCAGCATTCGGAATGTACAACTGGCCAGCATATTAAATTACTGTTTTTTTAATCGCGTGCGATCGTATCGCGAGTGCTTCTAGTCCAATTATAATACAACCTATATAGGTAGTTGGAGAAATAAGCAAGGATATAATAAAATAAAAATTATAGCTGATTGATTACACCAGATAAGACGAAAGGGAATTCAAATAATAGTATTCATACCTGGGGTTTTGAATTCGGCACTCGCGCCATCTACAGTGACCCTGCCATCCCTGCCGGTTCTTCTCAACAGAAACTCATGCCAGACACCATCGTCGACTCTTCTTCTAGATGCTCTCACGCGTACACCTCCAGATCCCAGATCCATGTGCACGTAGATATGACCATTGAGAAGCTCTACAGCAAAGAGATCGGCCTGTAAGAATACAAAATGACTGTTTTAATACAATGTTGACGAAAAAAGTCTATCTGAGTTGATAGATCCGTGTAAATCTTAATATTGTGAAGAAAGCCATGCACGTCATAAATCGAGAGGGTAATGTTAAATGCATGGTGTATGAAAGAATATTAAAATTGATTAAACTCTATGTATTAAAGATAGAATACCAAAATCTCAATTACCTACCTTAATTTTGTAGAATCGTCCACATTAAACACAAGTATCACAGCGGTGTAGATCTAATGGTGCTTCTAATATTTTGACGCATTTGATAAGACCATGCCACAGAAATTCATACACTTAATAAGCATGTAAATGAGTGTTATTTTTACTCGGACAACCTAAACTTTGTACCAAGAAGTCAGGAGTCAAAAATATAAAGAAAATTCGTGAGTCAAAATCAAACGTGGTCAAAATCTAGTGTAAACGAACATCTATCATAGGGTCGGGTTGCAATTTGTGTTGGGAATCATACAATTGTGCTCAGAAACAAACTCTGGTGCTCAAACAAGAAACATCTGACTTTACACTCACACAAACGAAGAAACAAACACTCAAAAGTGGGTGAAACTTTAAAAGGTAAGGCTTTTCTGCGATCTTTCAATAAAGAGGCTTAAATTATCTTAATTATTAATAGTTCTAAATTCTGCATGCAAGACACTTAAGTTGAAGTGAGTTCTTTCAAATATATCGTTACCACAAAATTAAAAAGACATAATATGCAAATAAGTAAACTACATGAAAAAATCCACTTCAAAATAAGTCTAAGTAAGAAAATTGTGAGTAATGAAATGGTGAAAGATAAAAATGGACTATGATAACGAGATGAAGCCATGTGATCTTGACTATGAAGGTAAGGGCGATGATGACGGAAAGGTAGACTTTACTTCTAAAGTACACGTAGGAATCTCGAATCTAGTAATTTCTAATGAACTGGAAGAAATTTTAATGAATGGTCTGAATGAGGCATCGATTTGGACTTTGGTCTTAACCCCAAAAGCTTCACCCCTTACCGTACAACCTACCCTTGGAGGTTTGGCGCCCGTGTTGAACACGATAAGCCCGTTAGGTTCGTTCGTGCGGAACTTGAAGGAGATGGTTCCAGTCTTCACTGCCTCCCATTTTGGAAGGACCTGCAATTTAAGGAATTGATTTAAGTTTATAATTCTCGAAATCCCCAATTAAATTAATAGCAACGACCGAAAGTCAACACAATATAATGTAATGTTAATGCCATAGGAAAATTGGTTCTAAGAACAAAGATATGCTTTTATAGTAAGAAAAAATTAATTACATACACACGCTAGTTTAGAAACTATTACAAATGTTAGAAACTCTTCAATTAAGGAACTACTTTGATGAAAATTAATACAAAATCGTTCATATTTTCTACAATTCAATGTTACTAGTTCATACAAATGAAAGAAAAAAGTTTAAAAGCATTTTACTCCAATTCAGAGTCGATTAAAATTCCATATCAATCTATTGTCAACATAGCAGTCACGAAGGTTCATCAATTAGAGCAGCAATATACAGTACCTACACATACGACATACCTAGATATACACACATCAAAGCCATCAACACCACATCCTATCGATTTCCGCCTACCGCCATCGGCTAAGCACTCTTGGTATAATCCAATAGTCGGATCGTCAAGAGGTGACATGCCTCGGAATTAAAAGCTTATACATATTATTTATTATGCTAAGGCAGGCGTTCATCAACGGAAGAGTTCACGGAACGGTTTATCAGCGTCGTTGGCTCAGTGGCAGGTGGTTGGTAAGGAGAGGGAAGGGTCCTAGAGTTTAACGTGGAATCCAAACCACGTCCAGAATCAACGTTCAAGCGGTCACCCGTCCAATACCTGACCTCGCTCGACAGTGCTTAGCATCGGTAAACGAATACCGAATTTCGCAACAACTGAGCCACAGAAGCTAATAAAATAAAGGAACAAATAAACTTTATTTTCCTCTTGAAATTTATTCACTATTCAGGGGTCTGGATTACTTTTAAATTTCAGTGAGTCGTTTCCAGGTTTTTCAGTCCATCGTCCTTGTCGCATTACAGTAATTTTGTTGAGAAAAGATAACCTGTATTTTGTCAAAATAAAAGTGCTTTCGTAATTCATATCTTGAATCATTAACGCGTACTATGTTTCATAGCCGCTACGGCAGAAGTAGTTTAGTTCTACTGAATTCTATTGAAACTGCATTCATGTCATAATGCTGACAAAATCATATAAGATTTCTAAGTAGTATGTAGGGATTATATTAGTTAGGTAGAATTTTACACCTCAGTGTAAATGGATTTATTTAAGTAGAATTATGATAATTATAAATATTCTCGTCTCTCTTTTTCTTCTTTTGCAGCCATTTTATTCGCCCCACTGCTGGGTACAGGCCTCTCTCATTTACAAGATATGAGAGGATTTTAGTCACACACTTCCACGGTGACCAAACGGCTTGGAAGTGGGTTTCCTCACGATGTTTTCCTTCACCGTAGTGTCAGCGGCCATTTAACACAAATTCTAAAGTAAATATTGCGCTCCCAGTCCGTGGGTATCGAACCCGCACCTCCCGCTTGAGAGGCGTGCTCTTGCCCGCTCGGCCAATCTGACACAAATTATAAAGAATAGTAAAAAACAATTATAATGTTTATTTAAGGCATCTTTTTTTACCCATAATTTTAACATATCTAATTTACTAAAAATACTAATATAAGAATAATGCTTTTTCAATAATAAAAAAAAATGGCGTACACTCTCCCAAAAGAAAACTCAACATTTGATGACCGGCATCTATTTATTCCGTTCATATTAAATTTCATAAATCATCACCATCAGCTTTCATTGATGATTGAATTCATGAAATAAATGAAAAACCGGCCCCCGAGTAAAGTTTCATACATTTTTTGCTTCACTTTTTCAAGAAACCAAATGTGGAGTGCGGTCAAAATTCCTTACCCCGTGTGCGAAACTGAACGGAGCCTCCAAACTAAGGAGTGGGCATTGAAAAAAGTCCACCGATGCTTCTTGTCAGTTCTTCTAGGAAGGTAAAAATTGGTGTAAAATAAATAAATATAGTCTTTTCTCCTTAGCAGACGACGGACTTATTGCCGGAGGCAATCTCTTCCAGTCAACATTTATACACTACAACACATTCGTATTTTTAGTGCATAGGTTTCCTCACGGTGTTTTCCTTCACCGAGGTGCATTGTAATTTTGTACACAAATTTTAAGCGAGATTTGAAAACCCGGAAAACTTGTGCGCATACCAGGTATCGAACCCACGACCTCTCGAGTAAGAGGCGTGCGCTACCAAAGTTAAGTATTGCTGAGCGCGGTCAGGATTTGAATGGGTGACCGCTTGACCGTTGACTCTGGTCGTGGTTCGGATTCCATGTTAAACTGTAGGTCCCTTCCCTCTCCTTACATGGTGGTAGGATTAAACCCGCCCGGGTTGGTA